>JAPKLY010003762.1:0-17235 GCA_026898435.1 Prunella vulgaris
AACCTTTTAGCTTTGGACTTACATGATTCAGGTAAACTGACTCAAGGTCTGAGTCAGGTCTTATGTGCGTCAGCACAGCCTGATAGGTTAACACTTACTCTTCATTGACTAAGTTCTGTCCAGAGTATGCTTAGTGTACTCAGTAGAAACATCAGCCAATGGTACTTCACGATTATCTTCAGGACGAATCATCAAGCTTTGTTCTTCAGCTTCAGTTCAGGCTATCTTCAGCAAGTCTGATTCTGACTTCTTCAGGATGGATTATACATTAGACTTCAGTAAATTGGGTGGACTCCAATATTCTTCAGTCTTCAGCGTGTTCCCCCTGAACTGAATTCCTAACCTGACTATCCTGAAGACAAACCTGAACAACTATACTTAGGCAAATTCATCAGGGGTTTTGGGATCTAATCAAAATACTCCAATATTCTTCAGTCTTCAGCGTGTTCCCCCTTTTTGATGATGCCAAAACCCTTAAGAAAATTCCTATTCATCTATACAATCAACTGACTTAGTCAGTGAAATAGGTTCAGTACCTTCTGACAAACTAGGCACTTAGTCTATAAGATGAAAACAAGGAATGGGTTAGTACAGTTCTTGATAAGGATTCAGAAAAGTAAATGCAGGAGTCAACAAGAAGCTGTACTCAGGAAAATAAAATAACTTCATTGATTGATATAGGAGTTACAGTTATCCTGAAGCTATTACAATTCCTGAACAACTATTTCCTGATCTATTCCTCATCCTTATTCCAAGCAGCTTGAGGAATTTCATACATAGGAATTCCAAAACTGGAAATAAGAGATGCGAGGCTTCCTCTTGTTCCAAGTTTCATAAGGTGTCTGAGCATGTTGTTTGTTCAGTATGGATCAGTTCTGAGTGTAGCAAGTAGTGTTGATTACTTCAGCCCAGTACTTCTTGGGCAGTCCTGACTCAGCCAACATGGTCCTGGCAGCTTCCTTCAGGGTCCGATTCCTTCTTTCAGCTACCCCATTCTGCTGAGGGGTCCTAGCTGCAGAAGTCTCATGAGCTATACCATGGTTAGTACAGAAGTCAGTTATAATAGAGTTTATAAACTCAGTTCCTCGATCTGATCGGATCCTGACTATGCTCTGACCCTGTTCAGTACTCAATTGCTTGAGTAGTTCCAGAAGCTTGACCTGAGTCTCCTTCTTGTTCAGCAAGAAAATAACCCATGTATACCTGGAATAATCATCAACAACAACAAGGGTATATTTCCTACCATTTATGCTGACAGGAGTAACTGGACCAAAGAGATCCATGTGCAGGAGCTGAAGCACTCTGTCAGTTGAGAAGGCTTCTTTCTCTTTGAATGAGGCTTTGGTTTGCTTGCCTTCCTGACATGCTCCGCATACGTGGTCTTTGCTAAAAACTTCATTTGGTAGGCCATCTACAAGAGAAAGTCTAGAGATTTTTTTAATAATCTTGAAGTTTAAGTGACTCAGGCGTTTATACCAAAGCCAACTGAGCTCTGAGGAGCTCTTAGCGACCAAACAAGTTTCAGGAGAACTGCTCTTGAAGTCAGCAAAATATACATTGCCCCTCCTGATACCTGTAATCAGAACCTGTAGTGTAGATTTGTCTTTCACAAGACACATGTTAGATGTAAATTCTACACTATATCCTCGGTCACAAAACTGACTGACCGAGAGTAAGTTATGTCTCAGTCCCTCAACAAATGATACATTTAGTACACGGACATAGTCAATAACTAGTGTTCCGAATCCCCTGCTGAAACCTTTAGAGTTATCACCAAAGGTTACCTGCGGGCCTTCTTGAGCTACATAATCCTGAAGGAGATCACGAAATCCGGTCATGTGCCTGGAACATCCTGAGTCCAAGTACCAGTCCTTCATCAGATCCTCCTTCCTCTTCTTGTAGCCCGCAGCGACCTGAAAAGAATCAGGCCTCAGGTACCCATCTCGTATTGGGTCCTACGGAGTCAGCCATACCCTTCGGGATCTAGATTTGTTTAACAATTCTGATAGCATCAGAGGTGTAAACCGGTCTCCCAAAAACATCAACATACACAGTCTTCTTCCTTTGTGCCTGGGAAGTTGAGGGTGTATGGGTGTCAGCCTGAGGTTCAGAAGCCCTGAATTGGTTCCTGGGGGCGGACTTCCTGTTCCTCTTTGACCTGAGTGCATTGGGCTGGGGTCTGTCCTGAGAAGGAGCAGCTCTGGCCTGACCTCTTGGCACTTGAGGTCTGGTCTGAGTGTTATTGGAGTCAGGTCTCCGTTGCCTTTCAGAGGCCACCTGGTTTGTCCTTCTCCTTTGAGGATTGGGATGCTCCTGATGGGCTCTGTGCCCTGCCTGAGGTGTCTGGACCTCAGTAGTCCTTGGCCTTGCCTGAGATTTCCTCTGACTGGATTTCCTTCCACCCTGAGCATTTCCAGGCTGGGCCTGAGAAGTGCTAGGAGCAGAGTTCTTCCCAGCTTGAGGATTTCTAGGCTGAGCCTTGGAGTTTCCTTGGTCTGTCTTCCTCGACTCAGGATGAGGAGCATTAGCCTTTCCCTTAAGTTTTGGCCTTGGTTCCTCAGTCCTCTACCTGACAGGTTCAGCAGGCATTTTCTCCTTCCCTTTGCCTTTATCCTGACGAGCAACAATTGGGCTCTTGTCGTCAGTTTGGGCAGGAACAAACTTCTTATGAGAGTTGCTCCCTGAAGCACCTCTCTTCTTCTTGCCCTTTGGGTCTTTTGAGGCATCATAGCCTAACCCAGCTTTAGGACCATCAGTCAGCTGAGAGAAACTTGTTAACTCATCAACCACTTGGGTAGATGTGTAAAACTTCTTCAGCTTACCCTCAAGATGCCCATTTATTTCTTTCAGGGCCTCAATTTCAGTGGTGTACTGAAGCACCAACTCTTCATGAGCTTTCTCTTTTGAGATCAGCTCAAGATCCCAAGTAGTTTGCTCAGCACAAAGGCGAACTTGCCACTCAGTTTCGAACATCACTCTTAGAGCAATTCACTCAATCATTAGCTGTTCCTGAGCGAGGAACAGATCAGTATCACGAGTCTCAATCAGCGAGCTGATTACACCCTTCAGTCTTTCCACTTCCAGTGGAGCTTAATCATGCTTGTTCCGAGCATAAAGCAGCTCTTCCTGAAGGTTTACTAATCTGAGGGCTTCCTCAGTATCTCTAACTGTGAGAGACTCAGTTAACCGATCGTTCTCCCCACTCAGTTGTGCATTCACATCCACTGTGTGAGTATGAGTCTCCTGCAGCCTTGAGAAATCAACCATCAATTGCTCTAGAGCGAGCTGAAGGTCGAGTTCTCCTGCTGAGTCTGAGCTAAGCTCAGGTGCGTGATCAGGAGAAGAGGCAGAAGAACATACCTCATCATCTGCCATTAGGCAGAGGTCATCATACTCCTCATCGGAGAAGAGTTCAGGGGACCGGCGTCCTGGGCCGTCTGAATCTGCAGAATCCTCAGCAAGCAAAGCTCTCCGGTCTGATGCCCTAAGCTCTCTCTTGGCTCTCCGATCCTCATGCTCACGAGCACTGAGCTCCGGACAATCATACTGATATTGTCTGATCTTCTTGCAATGGTAGCACTGATCTACATCAGAAACAAACTTCTTGTTAGTGTACCTTTTGTCTGATGACTCCCTCCTGCTCCCTGATGATCGTTCAAGTTTGGAGCTGGATCGTCTGGGCTCATCATCTCTCCTCTTCTCATCTCTGCTCTGCTCAGGCTCATTGTGATCTCTCCTGGAATATGAACCCCTCCTCTCTTCTCTTTGGGGGCTCGATCTCCTGGGGCTGGAGTAGCTGCGATCACGGTTGTCAGTATAAAATTTCTTATACCTTCCGAATCGAGAGTTCAGTTTCTCGAAACGCCGTGCCATCAGGCTGTATTCCAAGGCCAGCTCATCTTTGTTCATGTCCTTCAGAGACTTAGAACCAGATCCAGCCTCAGGCTCAGGAGTAGCTTTAAGAGCCACACTCTTTTCCTTTTCAGGAGTCTTCTCCACACTAACTTCCTCACTGACAACACCCTTCTTCTTCCTCTTATCGAGGTCAAATTCCAGAGCCTTTAACTCTGAGAATAGGTGAGAGTGAGTAATGTTGGTAAGATCCTAAGTGTTCTTCAACAAGATCACTCCTGTGTCCCATCTTTCAGGGAGACAGTTCAGGATTTTAGAAGACACCTCCCTCTTAGGAAACTCCTTCCCAAGGGTTGCTAGCTCGTTCATCATCTTAATGAACCGAGCTTCCATCTGATCGGTGGACTCTCCCTCTAACATCCGGAAGACCTCAAACTTCCTGATTACAAGATCTCTCTTATTCTCCTTGATCTTTTCTGATCCCTCACTCATCTCTCTCAAGGTATCCCAGATCTCCTTTGCAGTCCTAAGGTGCATGAGCCTGACCGAGTTCTCGTAAGAAACGGTGTGGAGTATAATGTTCTTTGCAACATTATCCAGTCCGATTTGCTTAATCTAATCAGAATTAAGCGCGGACATCTCCACTTCTTCATCTCCGGTAGCTGGAACAGGAACATTGCCAGCAACAGGCCAGGTCGTCTGAAGATTCCTCATGAATTTGATCGGACCCTGCTCAATCACCAAAGGCATCAGATCATGGATGGAATAGAGATGTGCGAGTACCCTGAATTTCCAATATTCATAATTATCAATAGAGAATTCAGGAAGATTGCCCTCGAGGTGTTTAGAACCGGATGCCATGATATGCAATTTTCAGAAATAAGATCTGTTCAGTAGACCACAAAAAGTTTCTCCTCAGAAACTGTTGGTAAACAAAGTCAGTGGCCTTTTGAACCACTGCTCTGATACCACTTGTTGGTCCCGAAACGAGTACAATCAGTGTATGGGGGGAATACACTGATGTCAGATTTTTCTAAAAGACTCAGAAAAATGCTCTAACACTCTCAGTCAGGATTTCCTGAATTACTCAGTATGCTGAAGGTCCACAGGGGCAGCAGGGACAGTTCAGTAACGAGTCAGATAAGATGAGTGTGAGTAATGTGCTCGGAAGCTCAGTAGAGATAACAAACCTACTGACTGCTAGGAAGCGAGTCAGTTGGACTACTATCTCAGTGAGCTAGAGTACGTGCCGAAAGTGAGCCCTTAGTCTCTACTCGTTTTAGTTTCTGAAAACATTTTCTCTGAGTTGCTTAGTAAATTGGTGGTTAAGGCTGAGTGCACAGTATTAAGATTCAGGATGATTGATTCAGTCCTGAGTATAAAACAATGCAGAATGTTCAGTTTAGTATGATGACAGTTATGATCCTGAACAAAACAGTAAATCAGCATACAAGGGTCTTTTTAACGTGGTTCGGAGATAACCAACTCCTACGTCCACGACCTGATTTAACAGGAAGCTATCCTCAAAACCCTGAGGATAGGTACTTGGTTTTTACATGCAAAGGGACACGAATAGCCAACTTCCTCTCTTAGGAACTGACCCCTGGGCATTTTACAAGTCCCAGTCCTTCTAACCAACCAATCTCACACCCTGAGTGGTTTGGTATTCTGGTTTCCAACTAAGATAGCTCTAGCAATAAAAAACAATGCTAATATTAGAGCTATCGATCTAAGCAAATACAGAGAGAATCCTACTACAACACTAGGGAAATTTAATTGCAGAGTGTTGCTTATAGTATGCTTTGAGTGCTTGGATTCTTGAAAGCTTTCGCTTGGAAATTTCCCGTTAGCCTTGAATGGGTGCAAGGCTCTTCATATTTATAGGCAAGATTCAAAATAGATCCGTTAGAGGAGATCAAATCATTTTTTTCCTTTTTAGGGTGGTTGTAGGCTAGAAGTACTGTTTGACCTAATCGCCATGCTTATTCTGGCAAGTTTGTCCCACCGCCTGCAACTCTGAGACGCATTAAATGCTGCGCAGACTCCGTATACACGTGTCGACAGAACATTGGCTCTCCGTTCTAACGGCTAGTTGACTTTCAGACATTTGTCTTTCCTCGTACATTCAATACTCTGAGTTTCTTTTTAATAACTCAGTCTGAATGTTTGTCTCATTGGAGTCTTACTGGCATTCTCTTTGTCTCTTGTCCCATAGCCTAAATAACCTTTTTGCTTTGGACTTACATGATTCAGGTAAACTGAACCAAGGCCTAAGTCAGGTCTTAAGTGTATTCAGCACAGCCTGATAGGTTATTCAGCCCAGTATGTGTAACCTTTTAGCTTTGGACTTACATGATTCAGGTAAACTGACTCAAGGCCTGAGTCAGGTCTTATGTGCGTTCAGCACAGCCTGATAGGTTAACACTTACTCTTCACTGACTAAGTTCTGTACTGAGTATGCTTAGTGTACTCAGTAGAAACATCAGCCAATGGTACTTCACGATTATCTTCAGGACGAATCATCAAGCTTTGTTCTTCATCTTCAGTTCAGGCAATCTTCAGCAAGACTGATTCTGACTTCTTCAGGATGGATTGTACATCGGACTTCAGTAAATTGGGTCGACTCCAATATTCTTCAGTCTTCAGCGTGTTCCCCCTGAACTGAATTCCTAACCTGACTATCCTGAACTAGACAAACCTGAACAACTATACTTAGGCAAATTCATCAGGGGTTTTGGGATCTAATCAAAATACTCAGATTGTCCCAACACAGCCATTCTCCCAAAATCTCTTGCATCTTTACCTCCCCACTTGCATCCATCGGGGGCATGAAGTGAATGGGGCCAGGGGATCTGAACTGTTCTTCTCCACTGTGCTCCTCCCAAGCATTCAGAATCATGGGATAAAGAGCAGGCCTGTTCTCCACCATCTTCTGATGAAAGACTTCATCAGCCTCAACTCCTGCAAACTCACCTGTCACATAGAAGGAGTACACAAACTCCCTCTTGGCTTCCTCCAAAGAGTCATTGTTGTCTCTAGGAACCCAAGAATCTATGTGAGAAAACTAGGCAATAGACTCACTAGCCTGACTTTGGCTCCTCTTAGCCTTTATTCTCCAATATGAGTTCCTTGCCTTCCTCGGTGGTGGGGGTTTTATCAGCTGACCACTCTCCATCAGTCTTCTCTTCTCTTCTGCTTTCTCCATGTTATGCTCATCAAGAGACTTCCCTGCCTTCACAGCCTGGGCCAGGGGACTGAGAGATAGTGGTCTGAACAGATCCTCAGTGGTTTCCACCTTTTCAGGCTGATTGGGTGCAAGTGAGGCTATGGGGTTGGGGTTTTCAACCGCTAATTCTCTTACTTCTTCTTTTTTCCGAGCAACCATAACTCTTCTTCTCTTAGTGGCCTGAGGATCAGACACACTTCCACTTCTTTGCTCACTCCTCATTCTTTTTTCCCTTAAAATATGTTATTTGGCCCTTGACAGCCTGGTCTCCCTTCCTTGGTCAGCTTTCCCTTTCTTCTTATCATAAGCAGTAGCCTGCTCCCTTTCTTTCACAAGAGTGTCGATTTCCTACCTCACATCTGCCACAAATTACTCAGGGTCAGGCCCTTTGCCCACTGATGGGCCTCCCATGGGCCTAACCTGTCCTCCTTCTTTCTTTTCCCCTTTCTTGCTAACTCTTGTAGAGAGTTCAGCAAGAGCAACTGAGTGTTTTGCAGTATCCTATTCCACGACTTTCATATGGGTAAGACAGTGCTCTGTCTCCTCGTTGAGGGCCCTCAGGTGGAAGGCAGCATCCACTCCAAAGTCCGTAAAGGGCTTTAATTTCTCTTCAATAATCAAATTTGTGGCCGCCTAAGTGGGAAGCAGTGAAAGTGCCTGCCTCACCTGAGTCTCAATTTCTTCCTTCAATGTATTTTCTCTCCTCGTCAGATAATCACCCATTCTTTCCATCAGCCCTCCTGCCATGGCTGTGATTGTAGCCTGTATCAATCTCTACCTTTCTTCAAGGTTTTCTTGTCTGATTGCCACAATGGCCTGTGTATGAGCCTGCCACTCTTGCTCTACACTAGCCTTCAGGTCATTTATCTCTTTTGAGAGATGCATCTCCATTTGATCTACATTACTTGAAAGATTAGTAATGAGAGTCAAGTTAGTATCCTTTACCTGATCAAGGTGCTCATCCAGCACTACTGTCTCAATTGACTGCTCTTCCATCATAACCTCAATGTTTTCAACTTTGCCTGTCAGGTTTGCAAGTTCTTTTCCCTCAAACTTAGGCTCCACAGCAGCCTTAACCACCCTCTGAATTACTCCTTCAATCTGAGCAATTGGTGTTTCATCAGGGGATGGCACAACTTCTGTCTGAGTCCTCTGTGACTCAGGTTGATCTTAATTGGCCTGACCTCCAGTGCCCTAACTCCCAGTGGCTTGGGCTGTCTCCAGTGCCCTTCAGTTGGGTTGGCTTCATCATCTCGACTATCTTTATTTTGATCCCAGCTGCCATATCCTTAGGCCCTTCAATCAATCTTGCTTCAGCTAGCTTTTTGGCAACCAACTTGCCAAACTCCCATTCAGCCAGTAACATGCTGGTTTTCTTTACTTGAGCAAACTCAAGTACCTCTCTTTCTTCTTTTCTCCAGTATGCTTCCCCTTTCCCCTTAACCGCTTCCAGCAACTCATAGAGGTAGCCATCCTTTATCTTCACCAGTAGTTTGACCCTCTCAAACATTTCATTGAGGGTAGGATAGGAGTTTAAGGCAGTGTATTGTTGCTCAATCTCAAAGCAGGCCTCCTCCTTCAGAGAATCCAAGTAAGTGTACTGGACCTCCTCCTCATCTGCTACTTCAAAGGATGGTAGAATGTCCCTGCCCTGTGTGATAAGTGGGTTAGATTTGGCTTCACTGAAAGGTTGTTGAGAGCCTTCAGTGGGATTTTCAGGGGTTTTGGCTTTCTTGGGGGAGGTGATTTTGGCTATCTCTTTGAACTTTTGAGAGTTCTCAGAGTCCTTTTCCTCTTCCTCCCTGTCCTCTGATTCTGTCTCCTCATCACACTCTTCTGAACTTTCCTCCACCTTCTCTCCTTCTTCTTCTTCCTCACTCTCCTGCCCTTCCTCAATCCCCTGCAGGGCAGTGGTGGCAAGAAGGTGAATAGGGGACTTCAAGACTTCCTCCTCTTTGTGGGATTTCATTTTTTCACTGGGCTTCATAGCCCTCTTCTTAATGTTCACAGGGGGCTGTCCTCTGCAGAGTCTTTAGGGACAGTTGATTAGCGTTTAAGTATGCATGTATTTTACCTATTTTGTGTATTATTTTGTGTACTATAATGTATTATTTAGCATATTTATATATAATTTCACACTTTCTAACTAGTTATAAGTATTTATGTTTTCTATTTAAATAAGAAGCATATGTATAATTCAACCTAACCATTATGTCTATTGTATATTGTTGAGGTCTTAAGTGGAGTTATATTTATCCAAATTTTATGATATTGAACACCTAAGATAATGTACTAAATACTTAAGACACTTTAGTGATCCAATTTTACAAGTTTGGATTGTATTTGTACTCAAAAGTGAAGACTCCATTTCTGTCCAATGTTTGGACTCAAAACACATTTTCGTATTTGCACAATATCTGGAGCCTCACTAAACCAATTGAACCAATTCCAGTTGTATTTGATCACTAATTCATTTCTCTATAACTTGTCTTCAGGGCTCCAGTGTCAAAAGTTCCGGCTTCAATGGTCAAATTGACAATCAATGCAGGGCTTCATAATTCCGCCATCTCAGTACACATGTTGGGAAATAATTTACCATAATTCACAAAAAAGTTCAATTTACACAAGACCAAATCCATTGGTTAGCCAAGAAATTCATCAAGACACAGTAGAAATATTAAAGGCGTTGATTTTGTGCAAGCTGAGATATCTGCTTTTCAAGAGACCACCATAAATTGACGGAGAAAAACAATCCAGTTTTACCAACTCTACTATTCTGGTCATAACTCACAATCTAGAGATCTGATTTTTGAGATCTTAGACTCCTTGGAAAGCTAATCCAACGGCCTACAACTTTCATTCAGAAGTAAAGATGAAATTCGGACGGAAAGGGCAATTAAATTACTGATGTTTGCAGGCCACTTGAATTGGATGCTAAAGTCTCCATGATTCACTATTTGGAGGCCTATATAAAGAGCCCTTTAGCAACCCTTGAAGGAATCCCATTTTCCTTGTAATCCTTCTATCTTAGTCTAATATCTCTCTTAGAAATATGAGTTCTTATTGTATTAGTATGAGTAGCTAAATATTTTACTAGATTTAGGGATGAAGCTTTAGTAAAGTATTAGTAATGTTCTTGGTTATTCAATAAAGATTTTCAAAGTTTCAATCCTTTAGTCATTTGAAGAGTTTTTAAGAGAGGTTTTGATGTGTCATTACTTTGATTTGTTGTAGACTTATTGGCACAACAAATGCTTAGTTTTACACATCAACTATTGATTTTATAAACTTGTTCGAAGGTCTAAAGGTACTTTTCAAAAGTATTATATGTTCTCAAAGTTATATCTTCCGATTGAAATCACTTGATTGTTAGATATCGATTGAGTTATCAAAAATAACCAAGATCATAACTCTAGTATTTTTATCTAAAGTGGAATCCCGAAGCTCTAGTATTTTGTTACTTTATTTAAACCTCTCAACTAGATAATATCTTTTTCTTCCAAATCTCCCTGTGGTTCGACACTCGGTCTCCCAAGAAATTTTATTACTTGAAATCAACCTACACTTGGGTACGTATCTCTCAAAGAGCTATCAAATTTTTTGTCAGAGAAATTTTTGGTCTCCCGAGAAATTTTTGGCGCCGTTGCCGGGGAGGTTTTGCGGAGAACAAATCCATCGGTTGTGAGGTTTATCCTCACAAGTTTGTGAGTTCTTCTCTCTATCTCTCTACCGTATTATATTTATTTGTATGCATAATTGGACTTGTGATATTATAAGTGGTTGTTTAATAAGAGTTTATAACATTAATTTTAGATATATTGCATCAAGTATGTCCGACAATGAAAGTGTTGATGGAGATAATGTTCAAAACCAAAATGATTTTGAAAGACGCAATATTGAAAATTTGCATGTGCGTTCTATGCGTGAATTTATTGAACCCCAATGAAATTCGGTTCCATCATGCATGGTGTACCCTCAAGATGCAGATAATTTTAGGTTTAAACATGGTATGATTCAATTGCTCCCTAATTATCATGGTTTTGACTCTGAAAATCCTTACTTGCATTTAAAAGAATTTGAAGAAATTTGTGCAACATTTAATGAACCAAGGTGTACTGAAGAAGCTATTAAGCTAAAGTTGTTTCCTTTTTCTCTTAAAGATAAAGCAAAAACTTGGCTTAATTCTCTTAAACCAAACTCAATTACATCTTGGCAACAAATTCAAACTGAATTTTTAAAAAAATTCTTCCCCGATTAATAAGACGAACGCTTTAAAAAAAGAAATCAAGATTTTTTTCCAAAAGAATGATGAGCAATATTTTAAATGTTGGGAATGTTTTAAGGATTTATTAAATGTTTGCCCTCACCATGGTTTTGAAACTTGGAGAACCGTAAGTTTCTTCTATGAAGGTTTAAACCCTGAAACAAAACAATTTGTGGAAATGATGTGTAATGGTGAATTTTTGGATAAAAATCCTGATGATGCACTTGAGTATTTAGACCATCTGTTAGGATATCTGTGTTAGATGTTTTGATGATATAAAAGAAATCAGCTTGTAATAGGACCAGCTGAACTTGTTAGTCAGCTGATGAGTAGTTAGGATTAGATAGGTTCGAGTAAGGGGGAACCTACCTTGCTTCCTAGAAGATCCGAAGCTTTCATAGAAGAGAAGACCAGCTGAGACCTTGTGGACTTAGCCGATTTTAGAAGACAGAAGATTTAATCAGCTGACACTGGAGCATCGAAAGCAGATCATCAGAGAAGTTTACATCAGCCGATAAGCTGAAGAGCAGATCAGCTGATATCAGAAGATTAGCTGATCAGCTGAGAGCCCGTCGCAGACAAGACAAGGACCATGGATAAAAAACTTATTCAGACGAAGTCAAGAAGACCAGCTGAGGTGCACACCAGCAGACTTGCACATCAGCTGAGGTCCAAGTATCAGCATACTGATACACCAGCTGAGGAGACAGATCAGCTGAGGTCCTGTACTCAGCCCAGATTCTTCGGAATCAATTTAAAGGGTTAACTTGCGATATAAAAGGAAGATTCCCAGAATAGAGGATCAATCAATCAAGGGGACAAACTTGATTGATTGAAGGTCGCGAAGATTGACGGGAATCAAGAAGGAAATTCAATCAATCACAATGATTGATTGAATACGAGATTATAGGATCTCAGATTTCTAGTCCATTCCAACGGCTAGTTATTTGATCCTATAAATTGGAGTAATTGTGATAATTTCTGTATTGGATTCACACGCACATTAAGCTAGCCAATACTCTGTCAGTTTTATCACTTACGCTCAAAAACACCATCCATACTTATCTTTTGTAAAAGCTTTGTAGAAGCTGTGAGAAGTCAATTGCAATTATAGCATTGACAAGTTGTAAAGAGAGTAGTACTCTCAAAATTGTGTAAGAAAGTGAGTAAGTGAGTTAGTGGAGAGCCCCTCAAGTCCAAGTTGGATTGAGGAGAGTGGATGTAGGACAGTTGGTCCGAACCACTATAAACCCCTGTGTCTCTTCGTATTTCTTTCTGTTCTTATCTGTGCACATCACTTAAAATCAAATTTTCTTTAAAACGTTTCCGCACTATACACAGCGCACTAATTTCAAAATTCAGATTACCTCAAGTAGTCTGCTGATTTTCTGAATAAATCAGTAAATTTGAAAAAGGTTTTTGAATCCTTACAAGTCTATTCAACCCCCCCTTCTAGACTTGTTCAAGTGTATTCTTCCCAAAACCTGCCTTTGGGACCAACAAGTGGTATCAGAGCAGTGTGTCCTAACGGCCACAGTTTGAGAAGCTTTT
Source organism: Prunella vulgaris (assembly GCA_026898435.1). Lineage (NCBI taxonomy): Eukaryota > Viridiplantae > Streptophyta > Magnoliopsida > Lamiales > Lamiaceae > Prunella > Prunella vulgaris. Next base: position 12,894 of record JAPKLY010003762.1, read on the forward strand.
GGTGGTCACCTGGACAGATCCCTAAATTTTTAGAATCTGTGTGCTTTTTATCTAACCACTTGCAGATATGTCTTCCTACAAAAAGAGTGGATCCAAGACAAGGAAGTTACCTGAATTCTCCATAGAGGATTATGACTACTGGAAATTCAGGATGGAGAATCACCTTGGAGCCATTCATGATCGAATGCTAGATGTTCTGGAGGAAGGGCCAATCAAGTTCTTCTGGGAAGGAATAAGTGATGGCAAGACTCCAGAAGCTGAAATTAGTGAAAGAAGGAAGACAGAGAAGAAGAAGAGTGAATTAAACGATGCTGAAAGAAAACTCTTCAACCTCGATCAAGTGGCCAGAACAGAAATCATTGAGACACTCTCCAAAGAATATATAGAGAAAATTAAGACGTGCAGAACCGCTAAGGAGATGTGGGAGAAACTCTCCTTGATGTGTGAAGGGACAGATCAAATCAAAGAGAACAAGCTTCAAGCTGTTCTACATACCTTTGACACATTTAAAATGAAAGCTGATGAAACCATTGATCAGCTAGATATGAGACTAACAAACATACTGAACAAAGCAAGCTCCTTAGGAAAGGATTACTCGGAGAAAGAGATTAATAACAAAATCCTGAGATCTCTTACTCCTAGATGGAGAGTGAAGGTGACAGTAATTAAAGAGACAAAGAATTTATCTGAGATGAGTCATCATACACTGCTATCTCATCTAAAGGCGCATGAGTTCGACATCCAAGAAGAAGATCAAGAAGATGAGACTCCAACTACATCAGCCACAAAGAATGTTACATTCTCTGCTGCAGCTGATAGTCAAGAGAAATCCTCTGCTCCAGAAGACATGAGCTTAAAGGAGCAACTTGCTTTATTGACCAAGAAGTTTGACAAAATGTCAAACAAGTTTCAGAAGTATAGATCTCATTGGAAGAAGAATAAGAGTGATTCTTCCAGAAGATACCAAAAGTCATCTGATGTCAGAAGACCATCAGATGAACTGGAGACCAGATATAAGTCTCCAGAGAGAAGGAGGGATCCAAGTCCCAGAAAAGGAGGAGATAGTGTTTGTTTCACTTGCAACAAGCCAGGACATCTCAGTTATGATTGTCCTCAACTTACCCCAAGGGAAAGAGAAGAAAAGAGGATCAAGAGAGATCACAGGTTCGCTGATAAGAGAGCTTTGCTGGCAGAAGAGGAGAAGCATGATATCAGCTCGTCCTCGTCCTCATCTGATTTTGAATCAGAGGATGATATCTGCCTTATGGCTAAGGTGGAAGAGGTAAATTCTCCTACCCCCTCTGTTAGCTCATCTTGCTCCTCTACCTATTCTATGGAGTCAGATATACACAAGTTGTTATCTGATCTCCAATCCTCCTTAAAAGTTTGTTCTAAGCTGGAAGAGGAGAACTCTAGTCTGAAAGCTGAAGTTTTAAGCTTGAGACAAGATCTGGAAAGCACTAGACTACCAGTGATATCCTATGACTCACAAGCTAACAAGTCTGCTGACTTAATAGCAAAATGTGAAGAACAGGAGAAGCTGATAGAAAAGCTACTTTCTGAGAACACTGTCTTGAGTGAAGAACATAATCTGCTGACAGCTAAGTTCGATGAACTCTTCAAGCAGAATGAGCTGATAACAAAAAATTCACAGCAGCTTCAGCTGAAAGTGGATCAGCTGACTAAGGCAAAGAATGCCGTGTCTGAAATAGCTGAATCCTCACAAACTGTGAATGATAAAAGGGGTCTTGGTTATCCCAAACCCAAACCACAAAAGAAGAAGAAAGGTGACAGTGGATTAATTAGGGATTCTCGAAAGGGTAAAGGGCCAGCTGAGCCTGCATCTGGATCAGAAGGGCAGAAGAGCAGAGGGACAGAAAAGGTCCCAGCTGGACAGAAGAGCTCCAAAGCTCAGAAGTCTGCTGGTGATCAAAAGGTTTCAACAGAGCAGAAGAGTACTCAAACTCAGAAGCCTGCTGACAACCAACATAAGTCCAAAGCTCAGAAGTCTCGAGATCAGAAGAGGAATCCAAGTCATAGCTCAGCTAAGACAAGGAGACCTCAGCAGAATCAGCAGAGGACTGATAAGCCTGGGTCATCTCAGCAGAGTAAACCCAAGCGAAACAGACCTCAGCCCTGGGTTACTTTTAATGTAACCAAAGTAGGCAAGCCTTCACCGGCTAAAGTTTATGAGTCATTCGGAGGCTCAAGCCGAAATTATCCGTTTGAGCAACCCACCTATAAACCTGCTGTTGTCACTCATCGCCCTAGAAAAGATCCTCTAAGGGAGATGATTTTTGTGGACAAATATGGTAGAAGGTTGAAATCACCTAAACCTCACAAGGATGATCTCTACCTGTGGATCCAGAAAGTCGAGACTAACCAATCAGGACCCAAAGATAGGGTGCCTAAAACCTGAGTTTTAATTTCAGGTTAACTCTAGCCCTATAGAAAGAGGGGAAGCCAAAGGCCATGTCTGGTACATTGATAGCGGTTGCTCGAAGCACATGACCTATGAGAAGCATCTTCTCCAGAACTTTGTAACGCTGGATGGGCCTAGAGTTGTGTTCGGTGACAACAATTTTGGAGTCACCAGAGGAGTAGGCACCCTGCTGATCAAAGGAACAAGAGTTGAAGAAGTCTACTATGTAGAAGGGCTCATGCACAATCTTCTGTCTGTATCCCAATTCTGTGACAAGGGATATTCAGTAAGATTCTCTAAGAACTCTTGTCTAGTTATTAATGATTTAAATGAGCAGGTGCTACTAACTGGCCTCAGAAGAGGTAATATGTATCTTGCAGATTTTGCAAGCTGTCCAGCTGACTCATGCCTAGTTGCTAAAAGCTCATCAGAGATCAGCTGGCTCTGGCACAAGAGGTTAGGTCATCTGAACTTCAAGACTCTCAACAAAGTTGCAAGGAAGGGTCTAGTCAGAGGTCTACCAAATGAGGTGTTTGCATCTGAGCAGAAGTGTGATGCCTGTCAGAAAGGGAAGCAGACTAAAGCCTCATTCAAAGATGTGCAGAGTACTTCAACAACAAAAGCACTCCAGCTGCTTCATATGGACTTGTTCGGACCTGTCTCACCCCTTAGCTTCAGTGGAAGGAAGTACACACTGGTGATTGTTGATGACTATACAAGATTCACTTGGGTAGTGTTCTTGTTCAAGAAGAATGAGACTATGGTCAAGATGCTGGAGTTGTTCAAGAGGATTCAGAAAGAGCTAGACCTCAGCATACTCAGAATCAGAAGTGATAAAGGTACTGAGTTTCTTAACTCTGTTGTTTCTGACTATTGCAGGGATAATGGTATTCAGCATGAGACATCAGCTGCCAGAACACCTCAGCAGAATGGGTTAGCCGAGAGGAGAAACAGAACCCTCAAGGAGGCAGCAAGGACTATGTTAGCTGAATATCAGACTCCTCAAAGATTTTGGGCAGAAGCCATCAATACTGCCTGCTTCATCCAAAATAGGTGTCTACCAGTCAAGAGACATGGGAAGACTCCTTATGAAATGTACAAAGTTAAAACTCCTAACCTTTCCTCTGTCCATACTTTTGGGTGTAGGTGTTTCATCCATGACAATGGAAAGACTAAGTTAAAGACTTTTGATGCTAAGGTTGCTGAAGGAATATTCTTAGGATATTCTGGAAGTAGCAAAGCCTATAGAGTCTTTAATAAAGTCTCTCTCTGTGTGGAGGAGACACCCCATGTTGTATTTGATGAATCTTTTCATGAGTACAGCAAGGAGAAGCTAGCAGAAGAGGTGGATCAGCTGAATTTGTCAGATAAGCCAGATCTGATTAAGGTAGTAGTACCTAGGATAGAATCAGACTCAGATTCAGATGATGAGCCCAAATCAGCTGATAAGCCCTCATCAGCATCAGGTGATGGCACATTGACTCCTGACACTAACCAAGGGGGAATTTTAGACAAGACCCAAGAGGAACAGACTATGGCACCTCAAAGGGGCAAGAAGACATTGTCTGATTTCCCAGCTGAACAGATTCTAGGAGATCCAAGTGTAGGTGTTCAGACCAGAAGAAAGCTAAACTTGGGTGCTCAATTCAGCTGTTATGTGTCCCTGATAGAACCCAAAAATATCCATGAAGCTCTTGAAGACCCAAACTGGATTGTAGCTATGCAAGAGGAGCTAAATCAGTTTGCAAGACAAGAAGTTTGGACCCTAGTAAAGAGGCCCAAACATCAGAAGGTCATAGGCACTAAGTGGGTATTTAAGAACAAAAAGGATGAAAATGATGTAGTAGTTAGAAACAAGGCAAGGCTAGTAGCACAGGGGTATTCACAGTCAGAGGGGATTGACTATGATGAGACATTTGC
>JAPKLY010003763.1:0-17233 GCA_026898435.1 Prunella vulgaris
CACACTACTCAAAGCTTAGCAACAATTTGGCCAAAAATAACAAGCAAAACAACCTAATCATAAGCATATGGTCAAAACATCATACAAGCACTCAAAATCATCCTAAATATAGCATTGCGAAGAGAATGGCAAAACGATCACACCCCCCCAAACTTTTTTGGACCATAAGTCTAAAAAGTTTGGCAAAGAGGTGAAGACAATATCAAGCAATGCATATGAATTAAGTACAATTAATAAAAGCATCAACAATCCTAAGATCGAATCATCAATAATCCATCAATCATCTATCAAATACCAAGAGGACTAAGCTACCTAAAAAGAAATACCACACTCATCAAATAAAATCATTACAAACCAAAGTTCAAATCCTAACAATACGAGATAGAAGGCATGATAAGGGAAGGAAAAATTAGTTACCCATCCTTATGAAGTTAGATATAAATCATCACTTCACGAAGGGGGGTCCATCGGTGGATAAGTGAAATGCCCTTCACCAATATGCCACCGCATCATAGCTCGTTGTGCTTCTAAGATCTCCTCAATGTTTGTCCCCATTGTATTCATGTTATTGCTCATTGTGTTCACGGTCCTATTAACGGAGTCCACAGTGGTGTTGAGGGAATGATAATTGTCAGTGAGCCTCTTGACATCGGAACGTAGACACGAATACTCATTCCTAAGGTCACCAACATCAATCCTCAAAGATTGAACTTCATGCCCCCATTCATTGAATGTCAACCGTTCAAACACACGAAATCCTTCTTGCTCGAAAGGGTTTTCCTCTTGCATAGGCTCTTCCTCCCCAACATGCTCTTCTTCTTGTGCTTGAGAACTTGAAGCACCCCTTGCTCTTTTGTTCATCCTTTGATGAAATTGTTCCTTAAAGTTAATGTGCTCGGGTGTATCGAGCTTCAAATTCTCGTTCTTCTTGATGGTAAGTAGCTCATACTCAAGTAAGGGAAAGAGGTCATGAATATTTCGCCCTACAACACAAACCACTTTCACCTTCCTCTTAAACTTCTTAGACCTTATCAAATATGCAACATCAATCAATGCGCCCATTGCACCTTCCCTTTCGGGTGAAGGACAAACCCTTTGAACAATACATGCAATTATTCCTCCATATGCGCAATTAGTCCGCACATGTTGTTGACTAATATTCTTCAAAAGATAGGCCCCGAAGTCCGCCTTTTTAGAAGTGAGCATCGAATGCAAGATATACAAGTCATCACTTCTCACCCTATTCGGCTCAACTCTAGCAAAGACCGTGTTTGCTATGATCCGGTGAGCATAATACAATATAGGACTGACAAGGCTAGAGGATTTAGAAAATTGAGGATTGAAGTTCTCATCATCGCTAATCCTTCTCCATATTTCTTGAGCTCTAGTAAACCTTTGCCATGCATAGAAGTTTCCTTTCTCAACATTTTCTTCACACCCAAAAATCTCATTGATTTGATTTCTGGTCATGACATAGCTCTCATTCTTGATCCGAAATCTTGCTCGAATCGGAACTCCATCCACTTCTCTCACTTCGAGTGTGCTCAAGAATTCAATGTTTAACTCCTTGCATGAGTCAAAATGTTGGAGATCAAGCAATCCGCTCCATCCGATATTAGCAAACAACTCTTCAATGTCATTCCCAAAGTTACACTCTTCTGAGGATCTCTTATCATAATATCTCCCCGCTTGGAAATCAATACCACAGACTTGAGCAAATTTCAAAAAGTAGCTCCTTTTCTCCTCAAAGAACAATCCATAATGTGTAGGTGATTCTCCACACTCTTTAAGACACTCTTCCTCATATATTGGATCATTCCATTCTTTAATATATCTTGAGCTCGAAACCTTGCTCTTACCTTTTCCTCTCTTAGACATAGCCTACAAGAAATAAGCTCAAAGCATGATATATGAAAAATGAGGCTCAATCAAATACACTTCTAGAAGAATTATATACATGAGCAAAGAGAGAACACTACACTCAATTCATTATCAACTACATTCACCAAGTAAAATGGATTGAACATAATGAGCTTAATTCTAGAATCAAGGGAATCATGCAACTTATAGTCATGCCAATGTCATATCAATGAAACCTCAAATAAACAAAAATCATAGGTGAATCAACATCATTAACTCAACCTAGCATCAATATACTCATGCTCATTGACAAATAGCACAACAATAACTTGACAATCCAATTTTAGCATAACATTCCCAAAAATTCGTCACTATTCATCCACTCAAAAATTCAATCATCAATTAAGTCCAAAATTCACTAAATTAGCATGCAATTTGATTCCTCATGGATTACCCATCAACAATGTAGCATTATTTCATCAACAATTGCTCAAAATTAATCTAGAATAAAGAAATCCCCAAACTAAGCTCAAGAACTCTAAAAATTAAATTTCTCATTCTAGACAATGCTACCATGGAATTTCAATAAAATTGCAAGAAATAGAATGAAGAGAGTTAAAAGAACATACCTTTGGAAGGAATTGATGAGAAAAATTGTAGAAATTGAGAAATGGAAATGTTCTCCAACTTTCTCCTCTTTGGTGTTGAGAGAATATGGAGTGCAAGAGTGAAGAGAGAAGTGTGTGTTTGTGTGTGGAATAAGTGGGAAATGAAGACAAAAAGTAAGTGGACAAACCTAGGGAAGTGTGGTCAAAGTTGGACCAAAAATTGGTCAAATTCGGATTCACAAGGTGCCACACGATCCAAACCTACGGCCACACGAACCGGGATCGTGCGAGAGTTCGTGTGGACCGTCGTCACTCGAGCCAGCAAGCTTGTCGCACGAACCTGACTCGTGCGAGCGTTCGTACGAACTACTCTCGCCCGAACCAGTGAACCGTCGCACGAACCGAGCTTCTGGGTGCACGAATCAATGCTTATGGGTGCACGAACCAAAGCCCTTTTTGCACCACTTCAATTTTTCATCTCTTTTCACCTTTTTCAAGCCATTTTCTTCCATTTTCCTACACAACCAACTTAAAACTCCACATGTAACATAAATGGTCATTGAACAGCATCAAATTAATCATGAAAATGAGCAATTAATCGAAAAATTAATCACGAATCACACCCCCCCAAACTTTTTCGGATAAAAAATCCTAATAAAGTTTGGAAAGAGTGATTAATCAAGAAACTCAAGTTCAATAAACCATGCACAATCCATATCAATTCCCACAACAAGTATATCTCAAAACCTTAAACAAAATATGCTCCTCAAATCTATTCTTGCACAAAATAGCACAAAATCCAAAAAAAAGCAATCAAAGCACAAAATCATGAGCTAAAAATGGCATTCATGCTTCTACCCCTAAAATCAAAAAGCAAAACTAATCAACACAAACAATAAAGGATACGAAAAGGATATAAGGGTGGGTTGCCTCCCACCTAGCGCTTGGATTTAACGTCCCCTAGCCGGACGCTATAAAGCTCAAGTGACATCAAAATCAATAAGGGTTGAGTGACTTACATCACTCAACTTCCTTCTCCAAAAACATCCCTTCTTCACCACATTTTTCACCACTTGCGTTACCCCCTTATCTTCATTCACCTTTTTTTCTCTTTTCGAAAAGATCATCAACATAAGGTTCACTCTTAAGATCAAGGATGTTGTCTTTTGCCTTTTCATCACTTTCCATCCCATCTAGCATCACTTTGTTCAATTCTCCTTCAATCTTCTTTGGGGAACTCTCGGAATTGTCATGGATTGAAAAAGTAGCTTTTTCACCATTCATTCCAAGAGTAACCTCTCCTCACTTGATATTAATCAACGCGTCCGATGTAGCAAGAAAAGGTCTCCCAAAGATGATAGGATTTCGAACATCTTCATCGATATCAAGTACAACAAAATCAACGGGATAAATGAACTTCCCCACATGAACAACCACATCTTCTATCACCCCTCTAGGCTTCACTTTAGAACCATCGGCCAATTGCACATTAATCGTTGTTGGCGTCAACTCATGTAAGCCCAAATTTTCAGCAATAGAAAGTGGCATCATATTCACACTTGCACCTAAATCACACAAGGCCTTCATCTTTTTACTTCCTTTAATGTGGCAATTCAAAATGAAACTCCCCGGATCTCTAAGCTTTTTAGGTAGATGTTTTCGTATCAACTCACTACTCCCATGAGTAAGCTTAACCATTTCCGGTTCATTAGATTTCATTTTCCTTGCCATAGCATCCCTAAAAAACCTTGTATAATTTGGTAATTCCTCAATAGCTTCTAGAAAGGGCATCTTTGAATATAGCTTTGTAAAAATCTCAAAGAACTTCTTGAATCTATCATCGAGCTTATCTTTCACTCTTTTCAAAATTTCCACCTTCACATCTTTTTCCACTTTCCCTTCTTCCACCTTTCTTTCCTCACCCCCTAATTTTTCTACCCCTTCAACTTTCCTATCTTTTTTCTCCATTCTTTCAACTACCCCCATTACTTTTTCATCACCTTTCACAAAAAAATCTTTCTCCTCATCATATTTTGCTTCCTCCACCAATTCAAGATGAAAATTTTCCATAGCATTTCTTTTCAACACCCCACTCTTCAACTCATTGCAAGTAGAAATAGCATTAATAAGCTCTCTTGGATTAGTTTCGGTAGTAGAAGGAAACTTACCCTTGTTGATTTGTGGACTCAAAGACGAAGCAATTTACCCGAGTTGATATTCCAAGCTCTTGATTTGACTTCCTTGCGAAGTATACAAGTCATCAACTCTCTTGTTTGTTTCACTATTCATCTTTCTAAACTCCACTTCAAAACTGTCCAACTTCTTCAAGATCAATGTCAAAGTACCCTCCATGCTCCCTTTCCCTTCATTATTAGGTGGCTTAGACCCCGGATCAATCCCGGGAGGCAATTGAATTGCACCCTTAGGATTAGAATATGAAAAATTCTCATCCCTCCTATTCGGGTTGTAAGGAGGGTTACTTTGATTTGGAAACGGACCTCCTTGTTGTCGAAAAGGTGGAGCAACATATGACCTTTGATTATTTTGGAAAGAATTGTTGTATTGAGGCCGACCCATATAACTCACTTCTTCTTGAGTGGAGGTAGTAGGATGAGGAATACTCTCGACAACACTTACTTGCATCGGAGTTGGAGCTTGGTTTTGGTTTTGGCCTCCATAGACCAAATTACACACATTTGTCAATCTTTCCTCGAGAAGTGCAACTCTCTCACCCATTCCACTATTGGAATCTCTTTGAAAAGCATCATTTGCAGCTATATTCTCGATGATCTCGTTCACTTGACGAACGGTCTTAGTCCAAACCGAGCCTCCGGCACAAGAATTCAAGTAATTCTTGTCTCCTTCATGCAATCCAATTGTGAATGTCAAAAGTATGTCTTCGTCCTTCAAACCATGTTGAGGACAAGCCAACAACAAGGTTTGGTACCTCTCCCAAGCACTTGATATTGTTTCTCTCGCCTTTTGTCGAAAAGTCTTTATCTCTTCCCTCGCCTTTAGCATCTTTGATGGAGGGTAAAATTTCTTGAGAATTTGTGAACTTAGCTCCTCCCATGTGGCTGCTTTTGGATTCATAGATCGGATCTATATCTTAGCTCTCCCGGTCAAGGTGAAATTAAAGAAACGGGGCTTCTTTTCATTATCCGACATCCCTTTGTACTTGATCGTGTCACATAACTCCATGAAGTTATTGAGATGTGCATTGGGATCTTCACGACCACTTGATCCTTCGAAAGGCGACTCCTTTAACAACTTCAATAGATTCGTATTAAGCTCAAACTTCTCAGCATCTATAGGTGGTCTCTCAATACCGTCATAATGCTCATTAACTCTTGGCTCAAAGTAGTCTCGGAGTAATGGTTCATTGTTTTGCAGTGGGTTTACGATTTGTGGTCTTTGGTGTTGAGGTTGTGGTGGGTATGGATAGTAAGGATAATTTTGTGGTGGTGGTGGATAGTATGGTGGGTTCATTGGGTAATTTGGGTAGTTGGGATATTGAGGTGGATAGTATGGTTGATTTTGTGGTGGATAAGGTTGGTATTGGTGTGGTATAGGTTGTGGTTGTGGAACCTCCCTTTGAGCCAAGTGCTCCTCACCTTGATGCACTTGTCCTCTTAATGGTTCCTCTTCTCTAATTTCCTCTCGAGCTTCATTCATTTGATTATCCATGTTCTCTCGATTCAATCTAGCTTCTCTTCTTCTTCTTCGTAGGCTAGTTTCAAGATCCAAATCAAAGGGTAATAAATCTCCCCCTTGACTTCTTGTGTGCATATACCTACAAGAAAACAAATATCAAATTCCCTCACAATAGAAACCAAATGAAAATAAAAGAAACAACAACAATCAATCAAACAAGCCGTCTCCCCGGCAACGGCGCCAAAAACTTGTTCGGTGTAAATGAGTCCTCACGCAAGTGTACGTGTTCGTGATTAGTGTGGTAAGCTTGACCAAGTTTTAATATATCGAACCCAAAGGAGACGAGGATTTGAATGATTATTCGTTGTTTCGATTGGCTAGCTAACAAATCAATAAAAGGCAAGGGTATCTATCGTCTACTAATTTGTCAAAAGAGCAAACTACCTATGACCTTGTGTTCGCAAAGTGAGCAAATGTGAGGGAATGTGCTAGTGTACTATCCTATGTTTCGTGAGTGAAGTATCACTTTATCATTCAATGAGATTGTGTATAATCAATGGACAAGCCTCTCTAACATGCAAAAAGGTTTCCCTAATACATATTAAAGTCTCTAATTGTTAATCTAATTCACTAAAGATAATTCTCACTATCTTAGGAATTTCATCAAACACTTGATATGCGTTGACCTTAATACAAGAGAATTTAGGAAATAAGCTCTACTTTCGTAAGAGACTAACTCCCTAATGGCCCTCTTATCATCTACACATGCAAGCATTCATACAAACCTTCCAATTAGAGAATTGATCATACAACAATTCAAATCATTCAAAAGATCAACATATCACTTCACTACTCCATAGGCATCATACACTAACACATAAAGAAATTAGCCCATGGCTAATTGAGTAAACTTAAGAACAATTATGCTAGGAACATTCATCATTAAGAAAGAAATGTAAAGAAATTTACCTATTACAATGACAATTGGAAAGATACAATTTACCTCTAAAATGCTAAATTGAAATCCGACAAATGAAATTGAAATTCGATCAGTGAGAATGTAGCCTACAACCAGACGAGCATGCAGGAATAAACAAATCGACGGCCCATGGTCACACGAGTCTGGCCTGTGGTTGCTCGAACCCAGCTTCGACTTGTGCGATCGATCCTCGACTTCTCGTTTTCTTCATATCCTGAGTTCTAGAGCTCCGATTGACTCGATTCTTTTTTCATTGAGACCCTCTCTTCGAACTCTTCGACCTCTTCGACATGGTATCACATTTGTCTTCATTGGATCAACTCACATTTTTTGAACTTTTACAAACTTGCTCGTCTCTTCCTCGTTTTGCTCGTTTTCACCTATAATCACAACTTTCTAGCCAAAAAGGGTTAATAGCACAATTTATACCATATTAGGGTCAAATATGATCATAAGAATATCAAAACCATATAGAAATGATTACAAAAACATGCAATTATGACCCTAATCACACCCCCAAACTAGATTGTTGCTCGACCTCGAGCAACGAAGCGATAAGATAGGGGAATAATTATATCAATGAAGCATCAAGCACAAGATCAAATGCCATAGAATCATAGCTCAATATCAAACAAGTCTAAAATGCAATTTCATCAAATCAACAATCAAAATCGAATCAATGAACAAATAGTCAAATCAACAAGTCATGATCCTCACATAGAAGTGTATAGCTCATCTCTCAAGTGTTTGAGGTTCTCTCAATCTTCACACAATGATACAAATACTACCATAAGCTTGGCTCAAGTCTCAAATTCTCCACCACTTAGAATGACAAATCATTCACAAATCATTGAGGACTTTCATAAGGTTGTAATGTTGGCTCTTTGGTAGGGAAGGATAGATATGGATTAGAGTGACTAAGTATGATTAGTAAAGCATAGAAGGAATCAAATAATAATCATTCATATCTTCATGCAATTGTGCACATTCTCATGCTCTTCAAAATCACACTTCAAGATCATTCTTCCCTTCTTTGCAATTTTTAGCCATACTCACAACAAAGGTCAACTTGACCATATTTTCAACAAAAGTCAACTTTTTCTCATGCTTTGCTAGCACTTGCTTTTTTTTCAAAAATTTCAACCCATGCATAAAATTCTTCATATCTTCCACTTTAGGCCACCATGTTCTTCATCATATCACCAATCTTCCTTCCTTCTTTTCACTGTACTAATCATAGGGACAAAAGAGTTCCAAAAAGAAAGGAAAATGGCTTAAAGTGAGGTTAGCCAAAGGAAAGGTCTAAAGGCACAAAATGGTGAGCAATGGATAATAATATCAAGGTAGGCTCATAGGGCAAAGTAGCTCAATGTAGATCAAAGATGGCCTCAAATCATATTATGTGAATTCAATGTCGAATGTAGTTTTAAACAAGACTAAAGCCAAGTTCTAGAGTAAAATGTACATGTGTGGACTCACATCAAGAAAAAATGTCATCCGTTCAAGATTGAAACGGGCATAAATGGCTCAAAACCTCACGGTATAATGTGATCATGACTCATCTCATATCAAAATTGCTCATATCATCAAAATCTCAAGTATCATCAAATCCATAGCACAAAAGACAAGATAAAAATCAAGCCATAACTCTATTACATCCAACATGAAATTTCAACTCATCCACACAACCATAAACATATCTCATGCCACACTGATTAGCGTTTAAGTATGCATGTATTTTACCTATTTTCTGTATTATTTTGTGTACTATAATGTATTGTTTAGCGTATTTATATATAATTTCACACTTTCTAATTAGTTATAAGTATTTATGTTTTCTATTTAAATAAGAAACATATGTATAATTCAACCTAACCATTATGTCTATTGTATATTGTTGAGGTCTTAAGTGGAGTTATATTTATCCAAATTTTATGATATTGAACACCTAAGACAATGTACTAAATACTTAAGACACTTTAGTGATCCAATTTTACATGTTTGGATTGTATTTGTACTCAAAAGTGAAGACTCCAATTCTGTCCAATGTTTGGACTCAAAACACATTTTCGTATTTGCACAATATCTGGAGCCTCACTAAACCAATTGAACCAATTCCAGTTGTATTTGATCAATAATTCGTTGCTCTACAACTTGTCTTCAGGGCTCAAGTGTCAAAAGTTCCGGCTTCAATGGTCAAAATGACAATCAATGCAGGGCTTCAGAATTCCGCCATCTCAGTACACATGTTGGGAAATAATTCACCATAATTCACAAAAAAGTCCAATTTACACAAGACCAAATCCATTGGTTAGCCAATAAATTTATCAAGACACAGTAGAAATATTAAAGGCGTTGATTTTGTGCAAGCTGAGATATATGCTTTTCAATAGACCACCATAAATTCGCGGAGAAAAACAATCCAGTTTTACCAACTCCACTATTATGGTCATAACTCACAATCTAGACATCCAATTTTGGAGATCTTAGACTCCTTGGAAACCTAATCCAACGGCCTACAACTTTAATTCAGAAGTCAAGATGAAATTTAGACAGCAAGGGCAATTAAATTACTGATGTTTACAGGCCACATGAATTGGTTGCTAAACTCTCCATGATTCACTATTTGGAGGCCTATATAAAGAGCCCTTTAGCAACCCTTGAAGGCATCCCATTTTCCTTGTAATCCTTCTATCTTAGTCTAGTATCTCTCTTAGAAATATGAGTTCTTATTGTATTAGTATGAGTAGCTAAATATTTTACTAGAGTTAGGGATGAAGCTTTAGTAAAGTATTAGTAATGTTCTTGGTTATTCAATAAAGATTTTCAAAGTTTTAATCCTTTAGTCATTTGAAGAGTTTTTAAGAGATGTTTTGATGTGTCATTACTTTGATTTGTTGTAGACTTATTGGCACAACAAATGCTTAGTTTTACATATCAACTATTGATTTTATAAACTTGTTCGAATTTCTAAAGGTATTTTTCAAAAGTATTATATGTGCTCAAAGTTATATCTTCCGATTGAAATCACTTGATTGTTAGATTTCGATTGAGTTATCAAAGATAACCAAGATCATAACTCTAGTATTTTTATCTAAAGTGGAATCCCGAAGCTCTAGTATTTTGTTACTTTATTTAAACCTCTCAACTAGATAATATCTTTTTCTTCCAAATCTCCCTGTGGTTCGACACTCGGTCTCCCGAGAAATTTTATTACTTGAAATCAACCTACACTTGGGTACGTAACTCTCAAGGAGCTATCAAGTTTTTGGCGCCGTTGCCGGGGAGGTTTTGCGGAGAACAAATCCATCGGTTGTGAGGTTTATCCTCACAAGTTTGTGAGTTCTTCTCTCTATCTCTCTACTGTATTATATTTATTTGTATGCATAATTGGACACGTGATATTATAAGTGGTCGTTTAATAAGAGGTTATAACATTAATTTTAGAAATATTGCATCAAGTATGGCAGACAATGAAAGTGTTGATGGAGATAATGTTCAAAACCAAAATGATTTTGAAAGACGCAATAATGAAAATTTGCATGTGCGTTCTATGCGTGAATTTATTGAACCCCAACGAAATTCGGTTCCATCATGCATAGTGTACCCTCAAGATGCAGATAATTTTAGGTTTAAACATGGTATGATTCAATTGCTCCCTAATTATCATGGTTTTGACTCTGAAAATCCTTACTTGCATTTAAAAGAATTTAAAGAAATTTGTGAAACATTTAATGAACCAAGGTGTACTCAAGAAGCTATTAAGCTAAAGTTATTTCCTTTTTCTCTTAAAGATAAAGCAAAAACTTGGCTTAATTCTCTTAAACCAAACTCAATTACATCTTGGCAACAGATTCAAACTGAATTTTTGAAAAAATTCTTCCCGATTAATAAGACGAATGCTTTAAAAAAAGAAATCAAGAATTTTTTCCAAAAGAGTGATGAGCAATATTTTAAATGTTGGGAACGTTTTAAGGATTTATTAAATGTTTGCCCTCACCATGGTTTTGAAACTTGGAGAACCGTAAGTTTCTTCTATGAAGGTTTAAACGCTGAAACAAAACAATTTGTGGAAATGATGTGTAATGGTGAATTTTTGGATAAAAATCCTGATGATGCACTTGAGTATTTAGACCATCTAGTTGAAAAAACTCAATCTTGGTATAATGAAAATACTTCTGAAGGCTCAATTAGATCTAAGCTTGAAAATTCTAAAGGAAAATATAATTTAAGTCAAGAAGACGATCTAAATGCTAGAATTGAAAGTTTAACTAAACAAGTTGAAAGTTTGCAACTAAAGAAACCTAAGGAAGTAAAATTTGTGCAAAATGATGACATATGTGAAATTTGTGCCATTAATGGACATGTAACTAATGAATGCCCACAAATTCCTATTTTCAAAGAGATGTGTCATGAACAAGTAAATGCATTATCTAATTTTCAAAATTCATATCCATCAGCTTTTTCTGAAACATACAACCCAAATTGGAAAAATCATCCAAACTTTAAGTGGAAAAATGAAAGTGTGTTACAACCTTTTCCCACCCAGAAAAACCCCAATTCCAATTTCACCCAACATAATAAACCACATATAAAAAGCCTTGAAGAAACTTTACAAGTCTTTATGCAAGGACAAACAACCGTCAACAACCAAACGTCACAAGCCATCAATGATATTAAAAGTACATTATCTACTTTAACTAATTCCTTAAGAATAGTTGAGAAAGGAAAGTTTCCTGCTCAACCTCAACAAAATCCTGCTGGGCAATGTCAAAGTTCCTCTAATGCACCAGAAAATGTTAATTTTGTCACCACTTTACGAAGTGGAAAATTAATTGACAAAACAATCAACCTTGAGAAACAGGAAGTTGAGTCAACCCAGACCCCGAATAATGAAGATATAAATAAAGGAGAAGATGAAAATAAGAATTTAAACCCTATTAAGAAATCATCCACTGCTCCTTTTCCTAAAAGATTACACCCAATTAAGAAATTGGACCAAAACTCTGAAATATTTGAGGTTTTGAAACAAGTAAAAGTTAACATTCCACTACTAGATGCAATAAAGCAAGTTCCATCTTATGCCAAATTTTTGAAAGATTTGTGTACTGTAAAGAGAAAACTACATGTTGAAAATAAGGCATTTTTAACAGAGAGTGTAAGTTCAATTTTTCAACAAGAAACCCCTCCTAAATACAAAGATCCTGGTTGTCCAACAATATCTTGTATTATTGGGAATACAAAAGTAGAACATGCACTTCTTGATCTTGGTGCGAGTGTTAACCTTTTACCGTTTTCTGTGTATAAACAACTGGATTTGGGAGAATTAAGAAAAACTACTGTCACACTTCAATTGGCAGATCGTTCTATAAAAATTCCAAGAGGTATAGTAGAGGATGTGTTAGTGCAAATTGATAAATTCTATTTTCCGGTAGATTTTATTGTTTTAGACACATGCCCAGTCTCAAATCCATCATCTCAACATCCAATCATTTTAGGAAGACCATTTCTTGCAACTTCTAATGCTTTAATAAACTGTAGAAATGGTGTTTTAAATCTTTCTTTTGGAAATATGACTTTGGAGTTAAATGTTTTTAACATTTCTAAGCAACCACAAAGTAATGATGAGGCTAACGAAATTGATGTAATTGAGACATGTACTCTTGAACAATTGATAACCTCATTTTCTGATCCATTAGAAAATTTGATAAATGATTGTGTTAATGATAACAGTTCGGAGTTTGATTCCATTCCTATGATTTCACAAGTTTCAAAGCTTAATGAATGGAAACCCAAATTTGAACAATTATCAAAGTCCGAAAAGACTCCAACCCCGTCAAGCGAGCAACCACCAGTTTTAGAGTTGAAGCCTTTACCATCAAAATTGAAATATGTTTTTTTGGGTGCTAATGATACTTATCCGATAATAATATCCTCTAAGTTAAGTTATAATCAAGAGCATAAATTATTAGAGGTATTAAAGATTCACAAGCATGCGATAGGGTGGTCTATATCAGATATAAAAGGAATTAGCCCATTAATTTGCAGTCATAATATTTATTTAGAGGAAAATGCTAAACCCTCTAGGCAGATGCAACGAAGACTTAACCCTAATATGAAAGAAGTGGTGAGAAATGAAGTGATTAAGCTATTAGACAATGATATTATCTATCCTATCTCTGATAGTAAATGGGTAAGTCCTACTCAAGTTGTGCCTAAGAAATCTGGAGTAACTGTAGTAAAAAATAATAAAAATGAATTGATTCCAACTAGGACTGTCACTGGTTGGCGTGTATGCATTGACTACAGAAAATTAAATTTAATGACAAGAAAAGATCATTTTCCTCTACCTTTTATGGACCAAATTTTGGAAAGAATTGCTGGGCATGAATTTTATTGCTTCTTAGATGGATATTCAGGGTATAATCAAATTGCAATTGCACTAGAAGATCAGGAAAAAACAACATTTACATGTCCTTTTGGAACGTTTGCATATCGTAGAATGCCATTTGGATTATGTAATGCACCAGCAACATTCCAAAGATGTATGGTAAGTATTTTCAGTGACATGGTTGAACGTTTTCTTGAAGTTTTCATGGACGATTTCTCTGTCTTTGGAAATTCTTTTGATGATTGCTTAATAAACTTGGCTAAAGTCTTAGCTAGATGTGAGGAGAAAAATCTTGTTCTTAACTGGGAAAAATGTCATTTCATGGTAACTGAAGGAATTGTGTTAGGCCACATTGTTTCATCAAAAGGATTAGAAGTTGACAGGTCCAAAATTGATCTAATAGCCAACCTACCAACACCAAAATCAGTTAAAGATATTAGATCATTTCTAGGACATGCAGGTTTTTATAGAAGGTTCATAAAAATTTTTAGCACAATTTCAAGACCATTATGCAACCTTTTATTAAAAGATATAGTATTCGAGTGGAATGACTCTTGTGAAAAGGCTTTTGTAACACTCAAAGAAATGCTCACTTCTACACCTATTATGCAACCTCCTGATTGGACTCTACCTTTTGAAATTATGTGTGATGCTAGTGATTATGCTGTTGGAGCCGTGTTAGGACAGAGAAAAGATAAGAAACCTTATGTGATATATTATGCAAGTAAAACTCTTAATAGTGCTCAAATGAATTATTCCACTACTGAAAAAGAATTACTTGCTGTAGTATTTGCACTAGAAAAATTTAGATCTTATCTTGTTGGCTCATCTATTGTTGTTTATACTGATCATTCGGCTTTAAAATATCTACTAGCAAAGAAAGATGCAAAGCCAAGATTAATTAGGTGGATACTTTTACTTCAAGAATTTGATATAATAATCAAAGAAAAAAAAGGAGTGGAAAATGTAGTGGCCGATCACTTATCCAGACTTACATGTGATGAATCTTTCGAGGTAAGCCCCATAAATGACTCTTTTCCCGATGAGCAATTATTCACCGTGTCTAAAGGTCCATGGTTTGCGGATCTTGCTAACTTTCTTGCGACAGGTCAAATTCCAATTCATTGGAATGCTCAAGATAAAAAGAAATTTTTTAGGGAAGTAAGAAATTTCTTTTGGGATGACCCATATCTTTTTAAGTATTGTCCTGATCAAATATTAAGAAGATGTGTACCAGATAATGAAATTCAAAGCATAATAAATTTTTCTCACTCTGAAGCTTGTGGGGGGCATTTTTCAACAAGAAAAACCGCTGCAAAAATTTTGCAGTGTGGATTTTATTGGCCAACACTTTTCAAGGACACATATGAATTTTGTAAATCTTGTAATCGATGTCAGAGATTAGGGGGCATAAGTCGGAGAAATATGATGCCATTAAATCCTATCCTAACTGTTGAAGTATTTGATTGTTGGGGAATTGATTTTATGGGTCCTTTTAATCCACCATCTTTTGGTTATCAATATATTTTGGTTGGAGTCGACTACGTTTCAAAATGGATTGAGGCAATCCCTTGCAAAAATAATGATCATAAAATTGTTTTAAAATTTTTAAAGGAAAATATTTTTTCAAGATTTGGAATGCCTCGTGCAATTATTAGTGATGGCGGTTCACACTTTTGTAACAAACCTTTTGAGAATTTAATGAAAAAATATGGAATCCATCATAAAGTGTCTACCCCATACCACCCAAACACTAGTGGGCAAGCTGAACTCGCTAATAGGGAAATAAAACATATCTTGGAGAAGACAGTCAACTCAAATCGAAAAGATTGGTCAATCAGGTTAGTAGATGCACTATGGGCTTATCGAACAGCATTCAAAATAATACTTGGTATGTCTCCTTACCGACTTATCTTTGGTAAACCATGTCATTTACCTGTTGAAATAGAACATAAAGCTTTTTGGGCTATTAAAAGGTTTAATTTCAATCTAGAAAAAGCTAGTACTTTAAGAAAATTTCAACTAAATGAATTGGAGGAAATCAGAAATGATGCATATGACAATTCTAGAATTTACAAAGAAAAAATGAAAGTGTTTCATGACAAGCACATTGTCAGGAAAACTTTTGAAATAGGGCAAAAAGTTCTTCTATATAATTCTAGATTACATCTGTTTCCTGGAAAATTGCGCTCAAAATGGTCAGGACCCTTATTATAAGAACTGTATTTTCAAATGGAGCGGTTGAAATTGAAAATCCAAAAACAGGTGATGTGTTTAAAGTGAATGGACAACGTCTAAAAGCATATCTTGGAAATTTTAGTAAGGAGATTGAGTCAGTATCTCTTACTGACCCGACTAGCAATATTATGTGAATTTTATTTTTCCGGTATAAATGGCAGATTCGGTACTCCGTGACTTCCAAGTCGGTATTTTTGTTACCCACAAAACTGAATTGTAAAAAAAAAAACTTCGAAAAAGAAAAAAAAAATATATAAAATAAAATAAAATTATAACACTCACTTTAACGGTAACAATGATGAGTGTATCACCACCACTTATCCTACCAAACGGTCATGAACGGCTAGTTTTCAAAAAAAATTCAAAAAAAAAATTACTCTATAAATACCCAATTTTACTCCCATTTCTAAACACCCCTCTTCAAGTTATCATAAACTCAAACAAAATGAGTAAAATCTTTCTCTCCATCATCACTCTTGCCTACTTTGTCATGCTTGCTATTTGTTATTTCAATGAAGAAGAAGAATTCGGTACTTTACCTTGGATTGTTGCGGCAATTGCAATGCAATTTATAATGTTAGCTTGGGGAGTAGCATTTTTGTAATTGTAATGTAATTTCTTGTTGTTTAATAAATTTTTAATCTTTCATTTTGGAATAGGTCGACGAAATGGACACTATGGATGCGGCAATTGCCTCTTTAAATAAATGCTTTCCTTGCTTCATTAAAAAGGATTTGATTAAGATATATTATGCCTGATGTGAAAGATTACGATTAATGAAGATTAAAGGAATACCACTCGATCTTCAATGGTTGATTGAAGCAAAGGTTAGAATTGGAGGTGAGTTACCTAATTCAATTGTTCCACGCGTGGTTGGTTTGGGTAAAAGTTCATTTTCTAAAAAACGAAGGGCTAAAAGAATGGGAGTTTGCTATAAATGTGCTAGATGGACGTGTAACACATGTTGTAAAAATATAGGAATGGCTTCCGATAATCGATTAAATAAAATAGATTTCATTATAAATGGACTGAGTAAGGGGTCAGTGGATAACCAATGGACCTATGAGACACATTATATTGGAATAGAGCAAAGAGCTTTAGTCGATTTAAGGATTGAATTAATAAAGGAATATGAACATTATCTCGGGAATCTGACGTTAAAAGACCCTGTTTGCCAATTTCTAAGAAAATTGGATGGGAAGCATATCCTCGACTCATAGAAGGCGTTTAAGCCGTTTCTGGACGTAAAACCAGAGGAAGATGTGAGCCACAATCACAACTACTGTCCCCAAGTGGGACCTCAATCTCTTAACTTTCTTTTGACTTTTGTTTCATTTAACAGTATTTCTCGAATCGTATCAGGTACGTTTTTCATTTATCTTTGTCTATATAATTCAGTGTTCAGCTTATCACAACTCGTATCATCCTTTCGAAAGTCCAAATATGGCAACTTCATCTTCTAAAAAAATAACCTCTATTTGTGTGTTAGGGGGAGCTGGAAAT
>JAPKLY010003766.1:155-17231 GCA_026898435.1 Prunella vulgaris
GGGGGGGGGGGGGGTTGAATAGACTTGAGGGATTTCAAAACCTTTTTGAATTTTAGGCTAATTTTAAAAACAGCAGACAACTTAAAGATCGTCTGGTTTTAAAAAAATTGTTTTCTGTGTATTTGAGTGCGGAAATGTTTTAATGAAAACCTTACTTGAGGTGATGTGCACAAATAAAGAATAGGAAATAGAGAACACAAGACACAGGAATTTATAGTGGTTCGGACAAAGGTCCTACTCCACTCTCCACAATCCAACTGGAATTGTGTGGCTCTCCACTAACTTCTCTTACTCACTCACTCACAAACTTCGAGAGTCAAACTCTCTTACATTCAGTCAAAGCTTTAATGGCTATTGACTTCTAACAGCTTCTACAAAGCTTACGAAGGATATATATGTAAAAAGGGTTAAGTGCGAGTGAAGATTTTGACAGAGTTTCGGCAAGCTTAAACGCATGTAGATCAATTGCTTGAAATCTTCACTGGAACTCTTATTTATAGGTTCAAATTAACTCGCCGTTGGAATGACTAGAGATCTTAAATCCCATAAATTAGGACTCAATCAATCATCGAGATTGATTGAATCTTCTTCATGATTCCCGGAAATCTTTGTGATGCCCAATCAATCAAGTTTGTCCCCTTGATTGATTGATCTTCTATTATTGGAATCTCTCATTTGTCGCGAGTCAACCCTTGTGTGATTCCGTAGAATCTGGGTGGAGCACAAGACCTCAGCTGATCTGTCTCCTCAGCTAGTGTACTCGTCTGCTGGTACTCGGGCCTCAGCTGATGTGCTAGTCTGCTTGTGCGCACCTCAGCTGATATCTTGATCTTCGTTTGGAATAGACTCCTTGGTCCTTGTCTTGTCTGTGATATGCTCAGCTGGTCTTCTGACATCAGCTGATCTGACTCTTCTGATGTTCTACTCAAGATAACCAGTGTCAGCTGCTCAAGTCTTCTGTCTTCTGGAAACTGCTAAGTCTTCAAAGCCTTAGCTGGTCTTCTTTTCTATGATAGCCTTGGATCTTCTAGGCAGCAAGGTTGATTCCCCCTCACTAGAACCTATCTAATCCTAACTATTCATCATCTGACTAACAAGTTCAGCTGGTCCTATTACAAGATGATTGGTTTATCATATCATCAATACATCTAACAAGAATATCCTAACAAATACTATGTTCACAGATTCTTGCAAAGTTCTTGTTCTAAGATTGTAAACCATATAAGCCTTGCTATTCTTAGAATAACCTAAGAACAGTCCTTTATCACTCTTAGAATCAAACTTTGTCAAGAAATCTCTATCATTTAGAGTGTAGCACAAGCATCCAAAGGTGTGAAAATATTTCAAGTTAGGTTTCCTTTTGTACAATAGCTCATAAGAAGTAATAGAACAACCTAGTCTAAAGAAGACTCTATTAGACACATGACATGCAATATGCAATGCTTCAGCCCAAAATCTCTTAGACACATTCATTGAAGTTAACATGACTCTAGCCATTTCTTGCAATGTCCTATTTTTTCTTTCAGTTATGCCATTTTGCTGTGGAGTTTTAGGAGAGAAAAACTATTGTACAATGCCTTTCTTTTCACAAAAATCAATGAACATGCCATTTTCAAATTCCTTACCATGATCAGTTCTAATCCTACTAATTTTCAGATTAAAAACATTTTTCAAATGCTTGTAAAGGATTTTGAAAACTTCAAAAGTGTCAGATTTTATTCCCTAATGAACTCAACCCATGAGAATCTTGAAAAGTCATCAACAACAATCAAAGAGTATCTCTTACCACCAAGACTTTCTGTCTCCATAGGACCCATTAGATCCATGTGAAGAAGTTCCAACCATCTAGTAGTTGTGCATATTGATGTGATATTATGTGAAGTTTTTACCTGTTTACCTTTTTGGCATGATCCACAAACAGGTTTGTGAAACTGAGCTTAGGTAACCCTCTAACAGCATCTGTTTTAACCAATTTTTGTAAATTTCTGTAATTTACATGGCCAAGCTTTCGGTGCCAAAGAACACTTTCATCAGATTGTGAAATGTTGCACGAAGTGTTGTCACCAATGAGATAACAGTTATAGCAGAATGATGACTAACCATTACACATTTATCAGTTTCATCCAATACAGAACATGAATCTTTATCAAACTTCACATGCAGATTATTATCACACAATTGACTTATGCTTATCAAGTTAGCACGTAAACCTTCAACATGCAACACATTTTTCAGTTTTGGAAAACCTTCAACATTCATAGTTCCTCTTCCTATTATGTTACCCTTAGAACCACCACCATATGTAACTTTACCACCATAAAAAATTTCATATTCATTCAAGTATTCAATATTTCCTGTCATATGTCTAGAACACCCACTGTCAAAATATCATAAACCAGGTACACATGCTTTTAAAGAAGTACAAACAACATTGCTAAGCACTTTGGGTTTTCTAATCCATGCAGATTTTTATGTGTGTGAATACTTATGTGGTAACACTCCAGGTAACACTTTTCCAGAAAGCAAATCATCTTTTAATTTGAAACAGTAAGGGCGAATGTGTCCAGGAACTGAACAATAATGACAGATAAAAGTTCTTTTGCCTCTTTGTTTTGGAAATTTTCTGTAAGAAACTTTAGAATTTGGTTTCACAAAGGTGATAGGTTTTTCAAAACTAAAAGGGATAGAATTTTCAAAAAATTCAATACCACATTTATCAGTTTTTCCCACAGACAAAGCTTCATCCAAAGCAATTGTACCTTTAGAGTACTTTTCGAAACTAAATGTGGAAGCAGACAACTTTTCTTGGAGTTTAGAAATTTCAAGATCCTTTTTAGTGAGATTTACCTCAAGTCTTGTGATGGTCTCAATAAGCTCTTCTTTAGCTCGATTGACAAATTTCAGTTTATTCTGCAGTTTAGTAACCTTTATTTCTAAAGGTTCTTGTGAGGTACTTGTTCTAGAATAGAAAACATTAGTACTATCCTCATCAAAATCAGAAATAGACTGAAACCTGTTTGATGTTATTGCTGGGGTTGTCACACTGGGTTCGACATCTGAGTCACTTTCAGGGAAGTCATCTCTCACACATTCAGATAAGAATACAAGTTCTTCATCTGTAACCTTTATCTCTTCATCAGAATCTTCATCACTCAAAGAAACAGTTAAGCTCATCCTTTTCCTTAATTGAGTGTTAGCACATTCATTTGCATAATGACCATAACCAGTACATTCATCACAAATGATATTTTTTCTATACTCAGGATTGTACTTAAAGTTTCTTCTTTGAAAAGATTTTCAACCAGAAGTTTGAGGGGAATTTTTAAATTCCATCTTAGGCTTAGTGTTAAAATCAGATTTATTTTTCTTTTGCTTAAGATAGGCTTCAAATTTTTTGGTAAGAAATGCAATACTCTCAGTGTCATATGAAGTGTCATCAACACTATCTTCAACCTGTTCAATTTCAGTAATAACAGAAGTTTTTCCAGAACTTGAAGAGGTTTCTCCTTTGAAAACAACAACACCCTTTTTATCATATGCAGATTCTTGTTGAGACAAGTCCATTTCATAATTATTTAAAATGCTCATTAACTCATTATGACTTAATAAATCAGTGTTCCTAGCTTCCTCAATGGCACAAACTTTACCATTAAATCTTTTAGGAAAAGTACGAAGGGTTTTGTTTACTAACCTGATATTGGAGATTGGATCTCCAAGTGATTGCGATTCATTCACCACCTCATAGAGTCTTTCATTGTAGGAAGAAATCATCTCATCATCTTTCATTCTTAGGCCTTCAAACTTTGTGTTCAACATCCTTGCTTTGGCTCTACGGACACTACCAGAACCTTCACAGTGTTCCTGTAGTCTTTCCCATGCATCTTTGGCTGAAACACAATTCTTGATAAGGTTGAACATAACCGTATCAACCGATGAATTGATTATGTTGATGGCCTTTGAATTGTACAATGATAAGTTATTCTCCTCTGTGGTTCATTCAAGCTCGTTCTTGAGAATCTGGTCTCCATCTTTATCTTCAGTTGTGGGAGGACTCCAACCTGACAGGATGTTTTTCCAGGCACGTTCATCAAGGGCTTTGATGTAACTCCTCATTCGGCTTTTCCATGCGCATAATTGGTTCCATCAAGTATGGGAGGACGGGTGATTGATCCGCTGTAGTAGATAGCTCCAAGATGGTAATCCATGGCAACTCAACACTCAGCACCAGGACCAACACTTAGTACCGTCAAGTGATGGCTCTGATACCACTTGATAGTGTTTTGGTACCGTCGAGTTGAAGTATTGTTCAAAATGTGGCAACACTCAAGACAATACTTATTGTGTTCAGAATAATGTAGAGAGAATAAGTAAACAACGGAAGACTTTGAACACAAGGATTAACTCAATCTTTCCACAAACTAAAATTAGTTTGTTTTGGCCTCAAAGATGAAATATCACTAACTTGGAAAAAAGTGATTTCAAAAATAAATTCGAGACTTGGAAACATTCCTTCCAAATCTCAAACATAAAATCGGATAAGTATCCAAACAAGTTCCCAAATGGTAAACCTAGATTGTTAAGTCTAAGCCTACTTCAAGCATAGACTTCCACACCCCGTGAATAGCTCCGCAAAACATATGGGATAATAGTATACACAACTGTTGTACAGAGTGTAACAACACATGTGAAATCACTACACTAAAACCATAAAAATAAGTTCCTATAAATGCGCTATGCTTCAGTATGTAGTGAAGGTTCTCTCTCTTAGTTTCTGGACGCATTCCTCATCTATTTATAGAGTTGGAGTGATGATCTGTCCATCAATGAAGTGGAAATCATGGAGAGAAGTTGAGATCCACTTTTGTAGGAGTTGAGGTAACTTTCTTTTTTTACTGCTCGGTTCCTTTAATTCCAGGTCCTTCCACTACATTCCACATCCTTCCAGGTACATCAAGAATATTCTGGGTTATGGGAATAACGGTCGTTGACCATCGTTGACCAAGGACAGCACTGTTTGCCAAAATCGTGATGATTTCAACTCAAGTGAACGTGGTTGTTGTTGTCTTGGCAAGTTAACCAAGTTAAATATCAAACACAGGGAAACAATGCGATATCAAGCAAGTATTGAATGTTCACAAAGGTGGATAGTTAGGAAAGCAAGAAAACAATCATGGATTCTATCAACTAAATCAATAAGAAATAGTAAATCCTAACTATCACCTCAAAGAAGTGAGCAAGTGTGAAGTGTACATGGAAGTAATCCTACTATGGTTCCTCTAGTGTCCTATCCATCCTAGCATGTAAAAGGTCTCTTGGTATCTTAGTCAAGCCAACTAGTGTCTAGATCTCTCTACAACACAAGGTAGGGCTCTTTTAGGTGTCTAGATCTCTCTAAAACTCCTAACACTCCAATTAAGAGGTCTTAGGCTAATATGCAATTCTCATTGGTCATACAAGCCAAACATCAAACACTTGGTATGCATAAAGTTCTTATAGCTCAATTCTCATTTCATTGCTAAAACATATAAGCCATACATTCCAATTAAACATCCCTGGCATTCATACAAATCATTAATAAGAAAACTAATTCAACAAGGTCACTAATTCATGCATAGGATTAACAAGAGACTAAATTCACCATAGTATTCATACAACCATGCAACAAGGAATTATCCCATGGCTAATTGGAAATGAAAATCAACAATTAATATTCTAAGCATAATGAATATTAACTAAAACATGAGAATTAAAGGAAAACTTACCATATGTAGATGATTGAAATACAAGCATCAAACCTTGAAAAACTATCTCTAAATCCGGAATGCACAATTTATACCTTATTAGGGTCAAATATGAACATAAGCACATCAAAATCATATAGAAATGGATGAAAAAACATGCAATTATGACCCTAATCAAGCACCAAGGACAACCATTGAGGAAACACTAAGCAATTGATCACTGGAACATGTTTCCTGAAGGATGTTGACCTAAAATGATAGCAAAGACAATTTGAACAACACTAAAAAGTTAGTCGTTAGAACAAATATCCTGGAGAATGTCCTGAAGGATAGATGTGATTCCAGATGTGATAGCACTGGTCTCAACACTCACATCTTCAAAGATGATGAAGTAAAAGGGGAAGTGGAAAGTATGGTGGAAGAAGGGAATGTGGAAGATGAAGATGATGGTCATCATGGGGAGATTATAACCCTTTCTATTCTAGATGTTATAAATGCTAAAATTTCTATTAGTCCTTCTAATGATTGCATGGATTATGAGATTCCTATTATTGTTGAAGATATTGTTTATAATTATCCTCATGCTAAATTCATTAGGGATCGAGAAGAAGAGAAGGATGGACTAGAAGAGCAAAGAGAAGAGAATGGAAAGGAAGAGCATGAAGAAGAAAATAATGTGAGGGAAGAGGATGATTGTGATGATCATGATGAATACAAGGACTTCTATGATTCCTTAGACTTGGTTATGAAGTATTTCTATGGTGATAATGAGTTTGAGGAGATCAAAGATCCTTGTGCTCAAGCAACTTCCAATCCTAAGAGTTTCACAAATCCTCTTAATGATTCTTTTGATTATGATGTTAATCTTCTTTATGATAAGGATGAATATGACATTTCTTGTGTATGCATTGATAGGAATCAAGAACTGGAGGAAAATTATAAAGATGATTCAAGAGGAGGAAATGAGGAAGAACTAGAAGAGGGAGATGAAGGTCCACTTATGGACATGAGCTTCACTGAAGAAAAACAACAAGATGAAGTGGAGGATGAGCTTAAGGAAGAAATGAGCATTTCTAAACACTTAAACTCTTCCACTTGTTCTTTAATTGATAATGTTGTTTATTGTGAGTTTGTCTTGCCTCTTGGTAGACTTGATTATAAGATTGAATTGCAGGCCTTCTTGAATATTTTTTATAGTAGGTGATGGGGGTGGATTGGTTTGAGAAGAAGAGAGGAAATAAATGCATGTTCTTACAAGTATAAATTGAAAAGGAAAGTGGGGGTTTGGGGTAGAAATCTTACATGTTTCCTTGATCATGATGCTTTGAGCTTTTTGTTTGATGGGAAGAATGAAATATATCCTTGGCTCTTTAGCTAAAAATTCATCTAGGCGGAGTATAGTTCAAATTATAGCTCTTTTTGAGTAGTAGCCCCTGTGACGAAGGGTTCTTCTTTTAGCTCGGTTGATGAGTTAATTATGGCTCGTATCTTGGGCATTCCTCTACGTCCGAAGATTACTCCTACAATAACTTTAGGTCGATGGTTGCCACCGCCAGTGGGATGGTATAAAGCAAATATGGATGGGGTTTTCTCATATCCCAATACAATTTATGCAGGTGCTTATAGCCACCCGAAATTAAAAAAAAATAACATGTAGAAATTACATGTTAAAATAATTTATTATTGGGAGTTTGAATAAATTTAATTCCTAATCAATCACACTGATCTTTAAATACAATAAATATTCTTTGTAATTTTCTTTTTCGCAATATTAATAAAAAGATATTAATTTTTGTGAAAAATTTGCAGGTTACAGTGCTGTTGTTTAGAAATCTATGAATTTCTTTCTGATAGTTGTTACTAATGTTCTGGTTGGATGGCCTTTGGAGGCTGAATTTACAGTTATTCTTTTGGAAATAGAAATAGCTTACAATTATGGGTATAATTAGACTCAATTTTGGAGGTGAGGATTATTCTACATGAGTTACCCTTCATGCCTTTGAGATTATGAGGGAGATGGAGGGTGATTAAGGAAAGACTAAATCATATACATATGAATGTGTTTTTTATCCACATCAACCCAGATGGTAATAAAGTAACTGATACTTTGGTAAAGCGTTTTTCACGAGAATTGTGGACTGGTTTATGCCCTGAATTTTTAAATCATACGTTGTTTAGGGATATGAACTGTGAATACTATAGAATGAGTTGAGTACTTTGAATTTTATGATTTTATTGAATAATTATGACGCTTTGTATTCCGTGCATTTTCCTACTGAGGCCAAGAAATATGGACGGTTGGTAACTCTTTTTGCCAACGACCGATTTTTTCCTAAAGGGAGTTCACAACTATATTTTTAATGAGGCCCATCCATTGTTAAAATATTATTTGGACCTTCCATCTGGGATGTGGATTATCATCTTTTTCATTTTACTTTTTATAAAATCCTTATGCACCTAAAAAAGTAGTTATTTAATTTGAAAAAAATATATTAATCGAAATTAATTGTAGAGATTGCGCAATATGCTTTCATTAGATTCTTAAACTCATTACATGAATTTAAAACTAAATTAAACTTCACAACATAGATGTTGACGAATAATTGTTGGTCCCGAAATGAGTTAAATCAGTGTATGGGAGGGGGAATACATTGATGTCAGATTTTTCTGAAAGACTCAGAAAAATGCTCTAACGCACTCAGTCAGGATTCCCTGAAGTACTAAGTACGCTGAAGGTCCATAGGGGCAGCAGGGACGGTTCAGTAACGAGTCAGATAAACTGAGTGTGAGTAATGTGCTCGGAGGCTCAGTAGAGATAACAAACCTACTGACTGCTCGGAATCGAGTCAATTGGATCACTATCTCAGTGAGCCAGAGTACGTGCGGAAAGTGAGCCCTTAGATTCTACTCGTTTTAGTTTCTGAAAACGTTTTCTCTGAGTCGCTTAGTAAATTGGTGGTTAAGGCTGAGTGCACAGTATTCAAATTCAGGATGATTGATTCAGTCCTGAGGTTAAGAACAATGCAGTATGTTCAGTTTAATATGATGACAGTTATGATCCTGAACAGAACAGTAAATCAGCACACAGGGGACTTTTTAACGTGGTTCGGAGATAACCAACTCCTACGTCCACGACCTGATTTAACAGGAAGCTATCCTCAAAACCCTGAGGATAGGTACTTGGGTTATACGTGCCTAAGGACACGAGTAGCCAACTTCCTCTCTTAGGAACTGACCCCTGGGCGTTTTACAAGTCCCAGTCCTTCTAACCAACCGATCTCACACCTTGAGTGGTTTGGTATTCTGGTTTCCAACTAGGATAGCTCTAGCAATACAAAACATTGCTAAATAATAGAGCTATTGATCTAAGCAAATACAGAGTGAATCCTACTACAACACTAGGGAAATTTAATTGCAGAGTGTTGTTAATGATATGCTTTGTGTTCTTGGATTCTTGAGAGTTTTCTCTTGGAAATTTCCCGTTAACCTTGAATGGGTGCAAGGTTCTCCATATTTATAGGCAAGATTCAAAATAGATCCGTTGGAGGAGATCAAATCTTTCCTATTTTAGGTAGATTGCAGGCTAGAAATACTGTTTGACCTACCCGCCATGCTTATTCTGGCAAGTTGTCACATCACCTGCAACTTTTTGAGACGCATTAAATGCCGCATTAAATGCTGCGCAGACTCCGTGCATGCGTGTCGAAAGATCATTGCTCTCCGCTATAACGGCTAGTTGACCTTCAGACATTTGTCCTTCCTCATACATTCAATGCTCTGAGTCTCTTGTTAATAACTCAGTCTGAACGTGTGTCTTATTGACATTCTTTTTGTCTCTTATCCCATAGCATAAATGTTGGTCCCAAAGGCAGGTTTTGGGAAGAATACACTTGAACAAGTCTAGAAGGGGGGGGGTTGAATAGACTTGTAAGGATTCAAAAACCTTTTTTCAAATTTACTGATTTATTCAGAAAATCAGCAGACTACTTGAGGTAATCTGAATTTTGAAATTAGTGCGCTGTGTATAGTGCGGAAACGTTTTAAAGAAAATTTGATTTTAAGTGATGTGCACAGATAAGAACAGAAAGAAATAGGAAGAGACACAGGGGTTTATAGTGGTTCGGACCAACTGTCCTACATCCACTCTCCTCAATCCAACTTGGACTTGAGGGTCTCTCCACTAACTCACTTACTCACTTTCTTACACAATTTTGAGAGTACTACTCTCTTTACAACTTGTCAATGCTATAATTGCAATTGACTTCTCACAGCTTCTACAAAGCTTTTACAAAAGATAAGTATGGATGGTGTTTTTTAGCGTAAGTGATAAAACTGACAGAGTATTGGCTAGCTTAATGTGCGTGTGAATCCAATACTGAAATTATCACAATTACTCTAATTTATAGGATCAAATAACTAGCCGTTGGAATGGACTAGAAATCTGAGATCCTATAATCTCGTATTCAATCAATCATTGTGATTGATTGAATTTCCTTCTTGATTCCCGTCAATCTTCGCGACCTTCAATCAATCAAGTTTGTCCCCTTGATTAATTGATCCTCTATTCTGGGAATCTTCCTTTTATATCGCAAGTTAACCCTTTAAATTGATTCCGAAGAATCTGGGCTGAGTACAGGACCTCAGCTGATCTGTCTCCTCAGCTGGTGTATCAGTATGCTGATACTTGGACCTCAGCTGATGTGCAAGTCTACTGGTGTGCACCTTAGCTGGTCTTCTTGACTTCGTCTGAATTAGTCATTTATCCATGGTCCTTGTCTTGTCTGCGACGTGCTCTCAGCTGATCAGCTAATCTTCTGATATCAGCTGATCTGCTCTTCAGCTTATCGGCTGATGTAAACTTCTCTGATGATCTGCTTTCGATGCTCCAGTGTCAGCTGATTAAATCTTCTGTCTTCTAAAATCGGCTAAGTCCACAAGGTCTCAGCTGGTCTTCTCTTCTATGAAAGCTTCGGATCTTCTAGGCTGCAAGGTAGGTTCCCCCTTACTCGAACCTATCTAATCCTAACTACTCATCAACTGACTAACATGTTCAGCTGGTCCTATTACAAGCTGATTTGTTTTATATCATCAAAACATCTAACACAGATATCCTAACAAGTTCCCCCTTTTTGATGATATCAAAACCAACTCAGCTGATCTCAACAGATAAACATATTCAGTCAAACTCAAGATCACATAGGACAGAAAAGAAGATCTTTAATTAAGATCTTTTAGACAGAATCAAAACGCAGCTGACAACAAGTAGTTGTCTGGAATCATAAAGCTTTATTAATAATAATCAAGAGAGAAATAACAGACAGTAGTAAAGATACCTAATCCTCAGCTGACTCAGCTGGACTATTACATGAGGAGCGGTCTTCTGCTGCTGAGCGGAACTTGCAACCAGTCTAAGAATCTCTTCTCTATTTCCTTCAAAGCTGGCAGAGAGTTGTCAGAAAGCTGATGGAAGAGTTGAGTGATCTGCAGCCAATGTTTCCTGATTTCCACCCAATCTATCTTTCCACTCACATCAGTTGGAGTAGGAAGATATTCAATCTCTGGCAACTCTGGCTGAACCTCTACCTTAAGCATCTCTTCTGTGATAGCTCTGAAGAACTTAGGAAAAGTTTCCTTCAACCAATCTCTGAACTCAGCATTTTTCTCTCTCTCTCTCTCCTCTGGTATCTTCTCCTCGAAGGACATAGAAGTGGATCATAGTTTTGGCTTTTATGGTTTTCCAGAGATCCACCAGCTCATCAGACAACTGATTGTAGAACATATCAATTGGTCCATCAACTAGAGGCTCATTTGGATCTCTGATGAACTTTCCACTCCTAGTCCTGCTCCCTTGAGCTACTGCTTTCCCTTTCTTCTTCAGCTTCCTCTGATATCTTCTCTCAAGCTCATCATTTATTTCCCTCTCCTGCCTCTTCCTCCTCTCCTCAGGGGTTTCTTTCTCAGCTAGCTGCAACTCCTTAGCCAGCTTTTCATCCAGATCAGCATTCATAATTCTTTTCTTCTTTTCCCTTTCTACAGCGACAACTTCTTGATTCTGTAAAGCCTCCGCCATTTTCTGATCTCTCAACTCCTGAGTTTTCTGAGCAGCCATCTTCCTGGTGTTGATGTAGTCTTCAACATTTTCTATCCTAGCAGATAGAACTCCTTGATTATCCACCAGAAGAGCTCTCAGAGAGGCCATCTCAGCTTGCAAGGCAGCAATAGCAGCTGAGTTCTTCTCTTCCCCCTTTTTGATATCATCAATTACTGCAGCAGAGGGTAGAGAAGTGGGAAGCTTGTCCACAATATCTTTCAGGTCCTCCTGACCATGTTTGCACTCAGCAATTTGTCCTTCCAACCGTTCAGAGACCAATCTGAATCTCTCAGACTCAGCAGCAAGAGAGGCAGATGCATCATCATTGAAAGCTCTGGCAGTTGCCTTGAAGCTCTGGAGAGTATTGAAGAATTCAATGCGAGTGGCATACAAGCTGTCCTCCATAGCTTCCTTCAGCTTGTTGCGATGGTCCAGCAGGACTTGATGAACATGAGCTTCAATCATAGAGGGGGCAGCAGACTTGGCATCCAGAAGAGTAGCTTTGACCTCCCTGATGTGGTCATCAAAATAACCTTTTAATTGTTCCAAGAGTGCAGGAGTTACCTGATCAGCAGGGGAGATCTCAAAATGTGCTGCTGGAGGAACAAACTCAGTCTCTGCTATATCAGGGCAGTCCAGGGCCACACCATCCTTGAGCAACAGAGCTCTGGCCACTTTCCTCAGCCCTTCAGGGGATGTCAGCTGGGATGGAGCCTTAACCTCCAAGGCCTCCATCAAAATTTCCTCCCATTCAGTGAAAGCTGCTTCTCCCATCTCCTTAAGTAGGGCCAGAAAGAATGTGACTGGCCCCTCTCTTGCTTGTGCCCAGGCTAGGCCATCAGCAAGGATGTCTTGGTAGGCTGGATAGGGGTTGAGTTCAGGAATGTAGAGGGAAATGTGGGCTAGGGCAGATATGATCATCCCTCTTTCAAGAGGCCCCTTTGAACGATGGTGAGATAGGCGTGCTTGCTTGGCCATTTCTGAGGGGGAATTGGGGTTATCGAGAATTATAGGTTCAGGGTGAGAGGGTTTGGGGGTAGCTGAAGGCTCTCCAGAGGTAGCCATCTCCTCTGGTTCATTGCCGACTGGGATTTGTGATGGTGAGGGATCGGCTGGGGTTGAAAAGTGTTGGGAAGGATCAGAAAAAGGTGTGGGAGAAGCTGACCTGATAGGTGAGGCAGTAATAGGTGTGTCTGCTGATGGTGTATCAGCAGAGGAATGAAGAACCTCTGTCTCAGCTACTGAGGGTTAAGCTGACTCCCTTTCCTTTGACTCGTCTTCCTCTGCATCAGAGCCAGTGGCAGAAACATCATCTGATGTAGCCTTCTCAGCTGACTCCTCCTCATCCTGCTCTTCTTCTCCAGAAGACTCAACAACCAGCAGAGTAGGCTTCTCTGCTGAAGTTTTCTCCCTCTTCAGACTGCTTAGCAGAGCAGTATCCTCTTCTTCATCTGAATCAGAATCAAAGGAGAGCTTCCTTTGAATTGGAGTGGTGTCTTTCTTGGTTTTCTTCTGTTTACCACCTCCAGCAGGTATTTGAGCCTTCCTCTTCTGCTTCTTCCTATGACCAGCAGAAGGTCCAGGGGTAACAGCTACTGTATCAGCATCAGAATCTGAATCAGCTGGCCCAATGATATCCAAGTTACTTCCCCTTAAGAACTTGGTGTGGTTGTACTCAACAACCCATTCGTCATCCCAGTCATGCTGGGGCAGCAGATGATTCAGAAGAATAGTGATCTTGGTGGCCATGGAACACTTGGATTTAAAACTGTAAATCTGTTCCCCATTCACTTCCTTCACCAAGCACCTCTTGGACTCCTGCTCCAGGCGAAACCATAGCAGACTCACCCAGTCCGCTTGCACCCCATCGAGAATGGTGCGGGCCACACTCAGGCGGAGTTTGGTAATGGCGTCCAAACTCCCTTGTTCCGCCAAGATGACCTTGGTCACCACATCCATCAGGAACCGAAACCGCCTCCTCAGCATGGATTTCTTCAGGTTCGTGGTGGTGTCTCTGTAACTTGCCCTGGCCATCAACTGAAAAGTCTCCAGGTAGTCAGCTTCCTTGTATTTGTGGGGTTGGACACCGGAGGAGGATAGGCCAAAGATATCAGCGACAACATCCTTGGAGATAACAACAGCGACTTCATCAACCAAGGAGCCGATGGAGTCTGTGCTGAACTGAGCCTTAAGAAGGAATTGAAAGGCATAGAAGTTTAGGGTTTTATGGTCAGGGGGGGTCATGGAGATGAAGGTTCGGAGATTTTGATTTTGGAGAAGGTTTAGGATTTCTCTGATTTCAGGAACCCTAGTTGTGTCGAAATCGACACACATCTCTGCGTACATTTTTTCTTTGAAGAGCTTTTGCATTGTCTTAGATGCCATACCTTCAAAACAGGGTTTGTGTGCAGAAAGAATAGTATGCAGGAAAATTTTTGGGCAGAAAGATTTAGGAACAGAAAATTTCAGAAAGAAGTTTAAAGGGGTATATATAAGTATCGAGAGATATGAGCAATTTTTCCAAAATTAAAACCGATCAGTTTTGATCGTAGATTTGTATTTTGCATCACACAAATCAAAGGTCCAGAATAAATGACCTTTGAGAATTTTGGAGGTGATGCGTGGGTGTCAGGATTTCGAAAGGTTTTGACCGCCTCAAAAGATTCTCCTTTTTGAAAAAGGTAATGATGAAAACACTTTTTGAGAAGATTTAGACGGTGTTAAATTAATTACAACTGACACCTTATTTGGAAAAAGGTAATAAATCCCCGATTTTTCGTAAACACAAAGATTTGATTGCCAATTTTCTAAAATAGTTTTTAGAAATTAGGGATTTATTAATTTTTGAAAAGATTTGATAGAAAAAAAAAATTCGACATAAAGATCATAGAAATACTTATCGAGATGCTGACGTGGCAAAATCAGCTGATAAGAGCGATCCTTATGAAAATCTTTTCTGCTTGTCTGGGTCTTCAATGTCAGCTGACATGGACCAGCTGAAGCAAGGTGGCCTTGTCTGACTTTCATAACTTATTCCTGTATCAAGTTAGACATAACAAGATAGAGAAAGGAAAGGAAAGAGTAAGTAGACATACCAGATCAGCTGATGTGAGGATCAGCTGACTACTTCAGCAGAGTAGTCCTCAGCTGGGTACCAGCTGACTACCCGTTCACCCAAAAACTTTCTTTCTATAGAACTGCCCCTCCATCTATCATTCCTAACTCTGCTACTAATTCTCTGAATCTTGCCTCTGCTAAGGGTTTGGTAAGAACATCTGCTCTCTGCTTCTCCGTATGAATTTTCTCCATCCTGATATCTCCTTTCTCAGCATGATCCCGAAGAAAATGATGTCTTATGTCCACATGCTTACATCTAGTATGGAGAACGGGATTCTGAGTAATGGCTATTGCACTTGTGCTATCACAGAAGATGGGTATCTCTTCTGTGATCACATGGTAGTCCTTCAGCTGTTGTCTGATCCAGAGCAGCTGAGAACAGCAACTACCAGCAGCCATGTACTCTGCCTCTGTTGTAGAAGTAGCTACGGAAGTCTGCTTCTTGGAGAACCAAGATATCAGCTTACTTCCCAGAAACTGACATGTGCCAGAGGTTGATTTCCTATCAATCTTGCACCCTCCATAGTCAGAGTCTGAGTACCCACTCAGCTGAAAGTTGTCATCAGCTGGGTACCAGAGGCCTAGATTGTAAGTACCCTTCAAATACTTTACAATCTTCTTTGCTGCTTCCAGATGAGATTTCTTAGGATTTGCCTGAAACCTTGCACACACCCCAACTGCAAAGCTGATATCAGGTCTGCTGGCAGTGAGATACAGCAGAGAACCAATAAGTCCCCTATGTTGTGTCTGATCTACTTTCTCACCAGCCTCATCTGGATCCATGCTAAAATTTGCCATCATTGGAATCTTAGCTTCTCTGCTACTACTGATTCCAAACTTTTCTATCAAATTCTTGGCATACTTAGCTTGGCTAATGAACGTTCCATTGGACATTTGCTTTACCTGCAGTCCAAGGAAATAAGTCATCTCCTCCATCATGGACATTTCAAACTTGCTGGTCATCAGCTTGCTGAACTCATCACACATCAGTTTGTTGGGGGAGCCAAAAATGATATCATCCACATATATCTGCACTAAGAGAATATCATTTCCGTCTTCCTTTCTGAACAAGGTTTTGTCTATCTTTCCTTTACTGAATCCACTATCCAGTAGGAACTGTGATAGAGTATCATACCAAGCTCTAGGTGCCTGCTTTAGTCCATATAAAGCCTTCTGCAACCTATAAACCTTGTTCCCAATCTCAAATCCTGGTGGCTGTTCCACATAAACATCTTCTGCCAGGATTCCATTCAGAAATGCTGACTTGACATCCATCTGATATACTTTGAACCCTTTGAAAACAGCGTAAGCCAGAAACAAACTAATGGCTTCTAGTCTTGCCACAGGAGCAAATGTCTCATCATAGTCAATCCCCTCTGACTGTGAATACCCCTGTGCTACTAGCCTTGCCTTGTTTCTAACTACTACATCATTTTCATCCTTTTTGTTCTTAAATACCCACTTAGTGCCTATGACCTTCTGATGTTTGGGCCTCTCTACTAGGGTCCAAACTTCTTGTCTTGCAAACTGATTTAGCTCCTCTTGCATAGCTACAATCCAGTTTGGGTCTTCAAGAGCTTCATGGATATTTTTGGGTTCTATCAGGGACACATAACAGCTGAATTGAGCACCCAAGTTTAGCTTTCTTCTGGTCTGAACACCTACACTTGGATCTCCTAGAATCTGTTCAGCTGGGAAATCAGACAATGTCTTCTTGCCCCTTTGAGGTGCCATAGTCTGTTCCTCTTGGGTCTTGTATAAAATTCCCCCTTGGTTAGTGTCAGGAGTCAATGTGCCATCACCTGATGCTGATGAGGACTTATCTGCTGATTTGGGCTCATCATCTGAATCTGAGTCTGATTCTATTTTAGGTACTACTACCTTAATCAGATCTGGCTTATCTGACAGATTCAGCTGATCCACCTCTTCTGCTAGCTTCTCCTTGCTGTTCTCATGAAAAGATTCATCAAATACAACATGGGGTGTCTCCTCCACACAGAGAGAGACTTTATTAAAGACTCTATAGGCTTTGCTACTTCCAGAATATCCTAAGAGTATTCCTTCAGCAACC
Organism: Prunella vulgaris; assembly: GCA_026898435.1. NCBI lineage: Eukaryota > Viridiplantae > Streptophyta > Magnoliopsida > Lamiales > Lamiaceae > Prunella > Prunella vulgaris. The sequence goes on from JAPKLY010003766.1 coordinate 17,176, forward strand.
TTAGCATCAAAAGTCTTTAACTTAGTCTTTCCATTGTCATGGATGAAACACCTACA
>JAPKLY010003767.1:0-14537 GCA_026898435.1 Prunella vulgaris
TTTTGGGCCTCTAAAGTCCAATTATTTATTCCGGATTTTTAAAGTCCAAGATATCAAGTCCGATCTCTAAAAGCCCAAGAAATCAAATCTTCACAAATATCCTTGAAGATTATCAAATCTTCACAAATATCTTGAAGATCATCAAATCTTCACAAATATCTCCGAAGATTGTTAAATCCGAGATATTTTAGGAATATTCCCAAATAATATCCAAATAATATCTCTTGGCCCATCAAATCTAGCCCACAAATCTAGAATTCTACACCTATAAATAGGGTCTCATTCTAGTCATTTTATACACAACAAGGAGTTGGGAAGATCAGAGCTCAGAGAGAAGCATCAAGATCCAAGACTTCGAGCAACTTTGAAGATTCAAAGGCGTTCTTCACGATCTTCAAGAGCGTTCTTCAAGTTCTTCATCAACAAAGCGTTTTGATCCGGGATCACGGTGCGAAGCCTCCAGTCAACGTTCTTCATCAACAACGGCGATTGATTAGAGAAATACGGCGTGAAGCCCCTCCAATCAACGTCATACATACGTCCTCAACGGCGATCAACACCACTCACCTACGACGACATCAACAAAGAGAGTCCAAAGGTGAACACCCAACAAAGCCCTTCCATAAGGCAATATTAATTTGAAATAAGGCTTAACGCCCTCAAATTAATATCAACTTCAACATCAACTCCGGACTCAACTCCGATATATCAACAAAGTCCTTCCGACAAGGCAACGCTTATTCGAAACAAGGCTCAACGCCCTCGAATTAACATCCAACTCCAAAATCAATATCGGACCTAACTCCGAAAAATCCACAAATCAAGTCAAAGATCAAGTCAAGACTCGAAGAGAAGAATCAGGGGATCGAACAGAGATTGGACCTATACAATCGCTCGATACCTTTAAATTCAAACAAATAAAATTCTTTGTAATTTTCTTTTTCGCAATATTAATAAAATAGTTTATTAATTTCTGTGAAAATTTGCAGGTTACAAATTTTGGCACGCCCGGTAGGAGAACTCTACCTCTCATCTCTTCTCTTCAAAGAACTCAAGTTTTCAACATGACTCCGTTCAAGATCAAGCTCGTGAGGACTGTTGAAGAATCGTCAATCATGGACCACGAAGACATGAATGCTATCACTAGGAGTATGTCGAAGGACTCTCAATCATTCACCTCTTCCATCAAGGCTGTTGAGGAAGATGTTCGACATGCCGCCGCAAACGACGAGAACACCTCGACAAACTCAACTCCCCGTTTCGGATCAAGTTCATCATCAGCTTCTAGTGTTGCCGAGGTGATGACAACAAATGCTACGACCATTGAAGAGCAACTAGCAAGTTTGGTCCAAGTCATGCAGGAACTCAAGACACAGATGAAAGAGCAAGACACTAAGATCGCTCAACTCATGGGCAACACCTACAAGCCCGAATCAAGTCGCACTAAGGGAGAAGAAGTCTTAGAGCAAGATGAAGATGAAATGGTCATTGAACGACCACCGATGGAACGTTGTTCAATTTCAAAAGAGTTTCATGCCACTCCAGAGGGTTTAGTCTCAGTTGATCGGATAAGAGAAGTTATACTCGAGACAATGAAAGACAATGTTGGGCAATCTGAGTATTTTGATTAGATCCCAAAACCCCTGATGAATTTACCTAAGTACAGTTGTTCAAGTTTGTCTAGTTCAGGATAGTTAGGTTAGGAATTCAGTTCAGGGGGAACGTGCTGAAGACTGAAGAATATTGGAGTCGACCCAATTTACTGAAGTCTGAAGTGCAATCCATCCTGAAGAAGTCAGTCAATCTTGCTGAAGATTGCCTGAACTGAAGCTGAAGAACGAAGCCTGATGATCTGTCCTGAAGACAATCCGGAAGTACCATTGGCTGATGTTTCTACTGAGTACTCTAAGCATACTTAGGACAGAACTTAGTCAGTGAAGAGTAAGTATAACCTATCAGGCTGTGCTGAATGCACATAAGACCTGACTTAGGTCTTAGTTCAGTTTACCTGAATCATGTAAGACCAAAGCAAAAAGGTTACATATACTGGGCTGAATAACCTATCAGGCTGTGCTGAATGCACATAAGACCTGACTTAGGCATTGGTTCAGTTTACCTGAATCATGTAAGTCCAAAGCAAAAAGGTTATTTATGCTATGAGACCAAGAGATAAATAGAATGTCAGCAAGACTCCGATAAAGACAAACATTCAGGCTGAGTTATTAACAAGAGACTCAGAGTATTGAGTGTACGAGGAAGAACAAATGTCAGAAGGTCAACTAACCATTTGCACGGAAAGCCAATGATCTTTCAACACGCATGTACGGAGTCTGCGTAGCATTTAATGCGGCATTTAATGCGTCTCGAAGTTGCAGGCGTCTGGATAAAATTGCCAGATTAAGCATGGTGATTAGGTCAACAGTACATCTAGCTTGCAACCACCCTATAATAGGAAAGATTTGATTTGATCTCCTCCAACAGATCTATTTTGAATCTTGCCTATAAATATGGAGAGCCTTGCACTCATTCAAGGCTAACGGGAAATTTCCAAGCGAAAGCTCTCAAGAATCCAAGCACTCAAAGCATACTTTGAACAACACTCTGCAATTAAATTTCCCTAGTGTTGTAGTAGGATTCTCTCTGTATTTACTTAGTTCGATAGCTCTAATATTTAGCATTGTTTTGTATTGCTAGAGCTATCTTAGTTGGAAACCAAGAATACCAAACCACTCAGGGTGTGAGATTGGTTGGTTAGAAGGACTGGGACTTGTAAAACGCCCATGGGTCAGTTCCTAAGAGAGGAAGTTGGCTATTCGTGTCCCTTGGCACGTAAAACCCAAGTACATATCCTCAGGGTTTTGAGGATAGCTTCCTGTTAAATCAGATCGTGGACGTAGGAGTTGGTTATCTCCGAACCACGTTAAAAAGACCCTTGTGTGCTGATTTACATTCTTGTTCAGGATCATAACTGCCATCATACTAAACTGAACATTCGGCATTGTTCTTATATTCAGGACTGAATCAATCATCCTGAATCTTAATACTGTGCACTCAACCTTAACCACCAGTTTACTAAGCAAACTCAGAGAAAACGTTTTCAGGAACTAAAACGAGTAGAAACTAAGGGCTCACTTTCCGCACGTACTCTAGCTCACTGAGATAGTAGTCCAACTGACTAGCTTCCGAGCGGTCAGTAGGTTTGTTATCTCTACTGAGCTTCTGAGCACATTACTCACACTCAGCTTATCTGACTCGTTACTGAACGGTCCCTGCTGCCCCTGTGGACATTCAGCATACTGAGTAATTCAGGAAATCCTGACTGAGCGTGTTAGAGCATTTTTTTGAGTCTTTCAGAAAAATCTGACATCATTGTATTCCCCCCATACACTGATTATACTCGTTTCGGGACCAACAGACAAGATCGGAGAGGACTCCAAATCTTCCTTCACCGTCAACAAGCCCTACACAAAGAGGATCGACAACTTGAAGATGCCGATGGGCTACCAACCTCCCAAGTTTCAACAGTTCGTTAGCGGTTCCTCTCGGGACCCTAAATGTTTTATTAAAGAAAGCCATAGAACCCACATATGTGAAGGGATAGGCAGAGAACTCGTATATACTTCGTCTAGAAGCAAGTTTTGTACTAAGCGAAAAAAGGATACTCAACTAATAGACATAAGCAGAGGTACTCGTATAGAAGCAAGTGAAGGCATGGGAAGAAAGGACCTACCTCTTTTACACGATGAATGGACTTCAAAGCGCTTTACCCATGCACAGGTTGCCCCTTTCTCTAAGTGAGTCAACACCTCAAAGTCAGGATCCGAGAATCCCTTGAATCAAAAGAGACATCCTTTCAATGGTCGTGTAAAGTCGATCTAAAAGATATTCTACTAATACATGGTTATCGGTCAGGTGAAATTCCAAAATTAGCGTATTAGGAGTTGTTAGGAAGATCTCTGGGATATCGACTAGGAAGATGGGCTAGGATTGAATGATTGAATTCGGCATAGGTGAAGAAGGAGGAAGATTCTCCATATCTTGCATCGAACCCCAGATCGGGTTGATCGGGCACCGCTCTCGTGGATTCCGTATTCGCCTTTCTCGTTCGTACCCTGGCCATAACCATACCTTCACCCTTCTTCTCCCCCGTGTTCTAACATGAATCGTTACACTCTGCCATGGCTCTATCCATGCTTTTCTCGTACCATTCCTTAGCAACAGAGGAAAAAGACCTTTCTTCGTCCCTGAAAAGGAAGTATGAAAGGCAAATTGCCCTCAGATGAAGATCGATCAGGTTTATTGCGAGCCAAAAACAAAAGATGGATTTGTGAATGAAAAATACAAGTTTCCTATATTCCATTGAATTAATGGGAGAATGGAAAATTGCTCAAGTGGGCTGTTGGGCATAATCGTGAGAAAGACTTGAACTTGTAGTTCCACTTCTTGCTCCAACCAACCAAGAAAGGCATGGGATGGGCATTAATGAACAGAACACTAAGTCCGCTTTTTTTTCATTTCGCCAACTCAGGTGTAAGCTATAGTACAGTGTTGACTGGTGTGGTTTGGTGTAACCGGTGGGCTGGGGCCAAAGAAAGACTGTACCCGGCGTCCCTTCTCTTTCATCAGCTAAAGCTTCCTCTCTCCGGGCAGTGAGATCTCGAGTGGGCATTTCGAGGTTGCTTCGCTTCCAAAGCTTGCACTGGATTAGTTTAAGGCAAAAGAAGAAATTTATTCCATCCTGCTAGTGAGATCCCTCACTTCACACTTTCTATATCTTAGGATCTATGCAATAAGACTTCACAAATGAATGTACGACAAGGGAAGTATTGAATATTAAACAGGCTGTTTTAGTGCCAATAAATGGCCTTTCTAACCGATAATGGTGTACTACAAGGGAATTCAATGTAATTGAATTTAAGCAGGAAAACAGCCATTGGCACGATCCTCTTTCATCACGAGTGTTAGCCCGGAAAGTAGTTCTCTGGTGAACGAATCCAGCCGGTTCAGTGGAGCGGTCGGTGAAAGTCAGCAAGCAAAGGAGAAGACAATTTAATCGTTCCTTTTATCTTGGGCATCTCATACCCACAGAGCGGTACACTTAAAACTAAGCCAATTTATATATCCTCACTCATAGCACACTTTATATATTATAATTAAAGATATGTATAGCATCAACTCTCCCCTTTCTGAAGAAGTTTTGGCGCAGGTGCCTTTGAATTAAGACTTCCCTCCGCTCATTAGATCTGAACCGCTGGTGAATTTGTCGAATAGAAAGATCTTTGTGAAACTGAATCAATTGCTTGGGTGATTGCCCTTTAGCCTGTGGAAAGAAAAGTATGGTAACCTCCGATCAAAAACTATTCTAGGCCAGTTTCAGTTGCTTTTCTTCGACTTTCTCTTACATTCTTACATAGTCATATTCACCGTAGAGCTCTAGAGAAGAAAGATCCTTCTATCCCTTAAAATGGAATAGTAATAGCTAGGGTGGAAAAGCAAGAAGGCAGTTTAGTAAAGTTCTTTTCCAGTTCAAACTAGCTAGTATCAATATGCTTTCAAGCCTGAGTATTTTAAGCAAGTTTCTAGTCTCATACCTGTAATCGCATATTACTAGTAGCTCGTGTACATTATGTCTTTTCTTTTATTGGCATAGTCCAAGTGTATTAATATTTCATACTTTCATCCAGTACAGCCAAACCTCTATCTTTTAGCCAGCCAGCGGAGTAAAGAGCAGGTGATTAGGGAGGAGGTGCTTATACCAGCATATTTGCTTGCTCTAGAGATTCTGAGTGAAAAGTTTTATTCGAAAGTAGCTGACTTCTAACTCTTCTTCCATCTGACCTGAGTAGAAAGTAGGTTCTTGTTGCCTAGGATACTTCTCTTTCCTTATAGACAGAACCTGTTCTTGCCTATTCCTAAGTAGTAGTTGTCTTAAGACGTTAGGTAGTGCTTAGGGTTGGAGTTCTAAGCAAGCCCCCGCTGTTCCCGTATACCTTTATTCTTCGTATGACAAGTGCCATCTATGCTTGATTGTGCTTATTCCTCTTTCTTTGGTAGGTCAAGGGATAGCTCTAAGAAGTACTGTAATCTGAGGGATAGCTCTAAGAGGAAGAATTCCAAGTCCTATTATATTACATCCTAGGAGAGTGAAGGAACGAAGGCTGGCAGCGAGAGGGAAGTTTTATGAACTACTGGCAAGGTCTCATTTGTAAGCACATCACTTTAGGTCTTGATCCTTGATGTCGGTATTCTTCGTAGATAGGTGGTCTTCTTAGTGTAGAGGAAGTCAAAGGTTACCATGAGGTAGGGGTGAGGAGAACAAAGGCTACCCGAACTCTCTTTTTCCCAAGATTAGAAGGAACTCGGCTGTTGCCTCGGGACATGACATTCGTTCGGTTATTGAATGGTGACCCAAACTCCTTATGTTGGCAAAGAGACTACCACTTATGCACCGCTTATGCATATGGATCCATCCTTCTAAGTAGATCAGACTGACGGAAGGGGAACTATCTTGAAGAAAGAATACAACAACTACTCTCGATGGTAAAAAGACCACCACTGGACTCCTCAACCCACTCTCAAGAAAACTAAATCCATGGATTTGAAGAAGAACTAGATAGAAGAGAGATCCAAGCAGAAGAACAAGAGATGCAAGGGATACCTAAGCCCATACAAAGATCTTGTGGTTGAACAACTCCCAGGGTTGCGCCGACATAAGCCCAAAACTCGGGGCCACAAACCAAATGTCGTTCTATTATCGTTACACAAAGCGTATGAATGAGCACTAGGCAAGCGAGGTCCCAACGGGGGCTGTATTTATCTGTCTATCCTATCTCCGATACTCTCATATTTTGAAACGTACTTTACACTTTCCTGCATCGGTAATATTCATAATACAAACCGAATAATTGATAGAAGAACCACCTTTTACAGCAACCTTAGTTTTTGGTAAAATGAAATGATTTTTGATCATAATCTCATTTATTATTCCAATACTATCATGCATATCTAATATATCACTAAAAGGAAGAAAAAAGAGCTGTTGAAAGCCCACATATTTCATATTAGGCAATTTCGCCTCAAGTTCCTTATCGATATCATCCAAAATAATATTGAATAAAACAGCATCTAGATCCATATATGGAGGTATTCCAGTTTTCTTTGAGTAGTCTTGACCGGTATCACCTAAAATAGGTAAGTTGCAAAAAGACTCAATCAGTCTATATATATCCTCATTAGGATGAACTATTGCTTTCACTTTCTCAAGTAGTCTCTCCCTAGAGAAAGAAAGAAGAGATTCGGTGCAATCCATAAAAAGAATCGATTCTATACCATTCCAATTTTCCATTTCACTAAATAAAGGTATCAAACATATACTTTCTGCTGAATATGAACTATAGCACGATTTAGAAAAATAGGAAGATTGACGTAATTCAATCCAGAGGAGTATAGCAAGTGAATAAAAGACCAAAAGATTCAGAACCTGAAGCAGGGCTCTGCTTCAATACATACTTGAATGGAGAAAAGGTATAATTTCCTGAGAGAAATTTCTTTTTCATAACATCTAAATCATTATTTGTTAGTTCATAAACACTACCATTATCACTTGCAAAATCTTTTAGATAAGCAAAAGTCTTTTCTATTTCATATATCAAACTATGAATATCACATACTCTTCTTCTATTTCTATTAGTAGAATAATTCATTTTATTCATCATTTTATTCTTCCTCATAAGTGTATGCAGTACTTTCCAGTAAGTTTCTCTTTGAAGAGCTCCCACTTTCTTTGATGGTCTTCCCAGCGATAACTCCCACCAGTTACGTTTTTTACGTACATAAAGTAGTACGTTTTTAAACGAGAGATGTTTTTTTCCCAAACTTGAAGACGCCTTTTATCATCTTTCCAATCCTCTGGTATATTTAAAGCTAACATATTATTTATCTCTTTCTTAGAGAATATCTTACACTCATTAAGGTCAGTCTGATTATAACCCACATATGAAAAAAGATTATCAATGAGAAATTGATTAATTATTAGAAGGGGTTCACCCAGCCTTTGGATAGTTTCAAAATATTTTATAGTTAAATTCTCAGAATATTCAATATTAGTGATAAAGTTATCGTGAACGGTGTATATCGGACTTTCATAATTCATTTCGTTAACTACATTCATAGCAATATAAGCATCTTTTTGATGAATGAAGTTCACGAAGGTAGAGACTGCTGTCTTCTTATGATCTCTTCTGTCACTAGACACTCTAAGAGTTACCTTACGTCTTTTTTTACTTACTTTATCATATACCCAGATACAATAGGGTTCCATTACCCGATAATCCTGACATGTATTAAAAAATCTAGTAGTATAATAAACAGGTCTATTACAGGTTGAAGCAAACCACCCTATAATCCGGATTAAGTGGATCAGGCAATCCATATGTTTATATTCAGTACTCCAGAATTGAAAGCACAGACGGGTAGATCGGATTTCCCTTCTACGACGGCTAGTAAAATCATAAAAAAAAAGCGAGCTCCCCTTGGGCATGAAGCCATTGGATCAGGGCATCAAATCACAGGCTCAAGGTATTCATTCGGAGTTCTTCCCCGGCAAAGCAAAGTCCTTACTTTTACTTAGAATTTCAAGAATCAAGTCAAGGCGATGAAGCAGGCTCAAGGCCCATCTTATTATATATAAGAGTTATCCATCTCCGGGCCTAGTCAAGTACCCCAGAAAGGGAATCCACTTCTGACCTGACCTTCTGAGCTGCCGAGAATCCGTCTAACTCTTGTTGTTCAAGTAAAGAATGTGTCAACCGAGGCCAGGGAATCTGCTGCAGATGTCTTCATAGAAGAAGAATACGTTCTTGTTTTTGCTGAATCAGCTACTAATCACACGTTTGGAATCGATCTAGCTGCTTAGCTTATGTGGTTTGGGCATACGGATTCGATTAGCATTCACGTGGGTAGCATTTGAATGTGTGGAGCAATCACCTGAAAGCACGGGATTCTACTTGACTTTCTTTCCGATGGTCCTATCCTATTATAAATAAGTAAATAGTGGCGACTAGCAGCTTGAACGTGGAAATAGAAGTAGGTAGTGGCTTTGCGGCCAAAGGCGAAAGCGAAACAGAGATGAATTCCCTCTGTTGTCACAAGAAAGAAGGGACTAGTTTCCTAGCCAAGCCAGTAGAAGGGCAAGGACAAGAGCAATGGAGAGGGAAATAGATACCTGAAGGAAAGTGAAAGTAGTCAAACTCAATGTCTTACGCATCAATGGCATTTGAATGAAAGCAGTAAGTCAGTGGCCAAGAAAAATAGATTTTGGAGTTAGAGCAAGTCATGGGAATTTCTTTAAGTAAGAACGATCCCCAGTGTCATCCCCTTCGTCTCCTCGAAAGGAAAGAAGTGACGAGAGGGTAGAGGGTAGGGTAGCAAAGAGACGACCACTGCTTAGTAAGATAGCAGCCAGTGAAAGAGTAGAACTCATTATCTCCATTCCAATTCGAACTCAAAGTGTTCAGCAAGGAGAGTCTGTTGATCCATCGCTTTTTTAGTTTAGATGAAATCCTCAAGCTCAAGCCAGGAATGAGATTCTTTCACCAAGCCAAGTGGGATTCAAGTAAAGAAAAGGCTAAATCCCATTCTTCAACCCCAAACTGCCTGTCCTGCCTTATCTACTAAATTTCTTTGGTGATCTCGACTCTCGACTTGAGCTGTAGGTCTCGGTCAGTGATGACTTCTGGCTCTTAAGCACCTTTCATCTTCTCTTAGCGTGCACAGTTTGCTTACATGCCGCCTTAGGCTTAGGCACATCTCTCTTTCTTAGTTTCACGCTGGCCTCTGAAAGTCAGTCTTTTAGTAAGCGTATATAAGCAGCTTTTTAGTGTATAAGCAATTCTTTAGTGGTCGCACCGAAAGGTACGTACGGTGGAGATTGGTTGAAGATGATGTTACGCGGCGTTCAGAACCAGTCTTGAAGTGGAAGTGAATGAATTTGAAAAAACGAAGAAGTAAGGAAATGAGACGACTCTTTCTCGAACTATATCATAAACAGATCTTCTCCTCTACACCAATCACGAGTTTTTCTCTATTCCTCTCGTATATCGTCGTAACGCCCTTAATGCTAGGTTTTGAAAAAGACTTTTCATGCCATTCCCATTTAGTTCCGATTCGGATCCCTCCGTTGTTTCCTTTTCCTTCCGCACCTTTTCCTCGAAATGAGAAAGAAGATGGTATACTTGAATTGTATTATTTAAGTGCTTATTGCTTTCAAAAAATCCTACTTCTACAATTGGTGGGTCACCGGGTTATTCAAATAAGTCGTGTTTTCCGTGGTTTTCCCATGTTACAACTTCCGTACCAATTCGGTCGATCCGGAATGGATTGGTTAAACATTCCATTAGGGAGCCTGGTCTTGACTCTTCTGTGTGGTATTCATTCTCGTTCGGCTCTTGGAATCACATCCAGCAGTGGTTGGAACAGCTCGCAAAATCCAACCACTTCACCTACTTCATTGCCCCCAACCCTTTCTCGTACCTCTATTGAAACAGAATGGTTTCATGTTCTTTCATCGATTGGTTATTCCTCTCCGTTCGTATCTCTTTTTCCAATTTCGGTCTCGATTAGTTCACAAGATTGAATGGCCGATTCTCCGGAGGACCCTCGATTCGATTGTTTTCCAAGAATGTTGAGCCGGGTATGTAAGCCATATCAATCTATTCATATAAAAAAAAAAAAAAAACATATAGATCATCTTTCTATACGTTCGTTAACTTAATGTGGCTTCCCATGATCCAAGAGAAGCCTTAATTGCAAGGCATCGGTCTACTGAACCTGGGAACTCCTCATTTTGAGCGCACTCGACTTACTGTGATCTAGGCCAAACATTCGTCTTCGTCATCTCTGTCTCCAACTTCCCTTCGAAAGTCAACACAAGATAACAAAGAAGGAAAATTCGATTTCTAGAAACTTGGTGTCAAAGCTCGTGAAGGAACGCCCGTAAAGCATCATGAGACAGAAAGGAAGGGAAAGCGCTCTTGTTCACGTGAATGCAAAAAATATCTCACGAGCAGAAAGAAGAGAAAGAACTCGTTCTCATTGCCTCTCGCTCTACTTCTGCCACGGATACTAGGGTTTGGACTAATTCGGTGCATGGAAATGTTACATCTCAGTTGGCTTATTAGATGCCTCTTTCGCGCTAGAATACCAACAAGAATTAGAAACTTGAGAGTCCGCCGAAGACTGAACTAAGGGTAATCCAAGGCAACACATCGCTCACTTCGTGGAGACTTGCAATAATGCGGGCACATATGGAGACTACTTGGTGAAGCAGTTCGTACGCTCATTGAAAGGAAATGCATTCGAGTGGTATGTTGACTTAGGCGACAGCTCGATCGATAGTTGGGAGCAAATGGAGCTAGAGTTTCTTAGCCGATTCTACAGCACTCGAAGGACGGTTAGCATGGTTGAATTGACAAACACTCGCCAATGGAATGAAGAGTCAGTGATCGATTACATCAACCGATGGAGAAACTTGAGCCTCAATTGTAAAGATAGACTGTCCGAAGCTTCAGCAATCGAAATATGCATTCAAGGAATGCAATGGGGTCTTCGATACATTCTCCAAGCCATTCAACCAAGATCTTTCGAAGAGTTGGCTACCAAGGCTCACGATATGGAGATTAGCATGCAAACAAGCGGGATCGATAGTCCACCAACTCAAGAGTTCCGCAGATTCAAAGACAAGCAAGAAGTCAACAATGAGGGCAAGTCATTTGCCAAAACTTCAAGTAAAGAGTCGATGCCCGTGACTGCTACAACAATTAAGTTCCGTAGAACTTAAAGTGATGCAAGCAACAAAAGGAAAAGCATCGTGCAAGATAACATGCCGAGAAGGCCGACTTTAGAAGAGAGGCAACAAAAGCAATATCCTTTCCTAGACTCTGATGTTCCGAATATCTTCGATGACTTAATCAAGGCACAACTTGTTGAGCTACCAGATGCAAAGCGACCGAATGAAGTTGGATGCACGGACGATCCCAAATATTGCAAGTATCATCGGATGGTGGGACACCCGACTCAAGATTGCTTCGTATTCAAAGACATGGTCATGCGACTAGTCGAACAAGGGAAGATCGTCTTAGAAGAAAACAAGACTACTACCAATGTCCTCTCGGTGGAGAATAACGAAGCTTCATACCAAACGATTGACGAGAAAAGCAATAAGTCATACAAGTCGGAAGATAAAAGCGATGACCATTCAGCAGATGTGATCTTCACGGATGAAGACTTGCTACTTGGTTCACAATCTCATAATCGGCCATTATTCGTGATGGGCTACACATTGCAACAAAAGGTGAATAGAATTCTGATCGATGGAGGTTCGGGAGTAAACATACTGCCTCTAAAGACAATGACAAAGTTAGGAGTCTCAATGGACGAACTCGCGAATAGTCGCTTGATGATCCAAGGATTCAACTTAGAAGGACAAAGAGCTCTCGGCACGATCACACTATATTTGTTTATTGAGGATATGACTTCAGCCGTGGTCTTCCATGTCATAGATGCGAGAACATCATATAACATGCTCTTGGGACGTCCATGGTTGCATAGATATGGCGTAGTACCCTCCACACTACATCAATTCTTCAAGTACCGCGACGGAAATATAATAAAGACGGTGTTTGGCGATGATAAACCATTTACCGAGGCAGAATCTTACTTTGCGGATGCTAAGTATTTTTGTAAAAGTACGAAGCCTACAAATTTTGAAGACGGTCCTTTGAAGGGAGCAATAGAAGACAAACAAGATGGAAGGGATGAGACTTTTTCCGGCACCAACAAGAGCAAGCAACCTTATGAAGACATTGAAGCATTAGAAGAATTGACACTTCCTTTGACCAAGCTCGACGCTGTAAAGAAACCTTCTTCACAACCACTCAAAGGATTCACTCGTCCCATCCGAGGAACTAGGTCCGAACATGGAGATATATCGGAAGCAGTAATCATGGGGGCATATGGTCCTCAAGCCTTCAGCCTTCTTGTCAAAGCCGGATACGATCCGCAAGGGAGCAAAGCATCAAAAGAGACACATCATGAAACATCTAAGGAGTTGGAATCCACTCCAAGAGTGCCAAGAAGAGGTAGTCTCACCATCAAGAGCACCAGGTTTGGCTTGGGGTATACCGCCCACAGTCCAGTACGTATCGCCATCAAGAGAGCAAGTGCAAATCAAATCATAGATGAAGAAGTCCCATCAATGGAAGAGGCATTTGATGAGGATAAGAGAAGAATAAACGAACATATGCTTTTGAAAGATTGGGAAATAAGTGTCAAAGATCGGGAACAGTCTTCGAAAGGTTAGGACTGCAAGGGAGACTTAGTCATCAAAAGTCGGCAGCTGTTTTCGAGAGGTTGGGGCCACTCAAAGTGAGGCATAAAAAAGAAACAAGAGTTATTGAAACTTCAAACTCCCAAAAGCTCCGAAGTCGAATTCCATCCCGTATGACGCGGCAAGCTCACTTGATTGCATCTTGTGGGGAAACTTTGACAGCAAAGGTTCAAACAATAATCTACACCAAGACCAATGAAGATGGAGAAGATGTGGTCTCATATAACTTCATCAATACTCGCGTTGTCCAACAGCCAGCTCTCCGAGATAGGGAAAACATTCCACAAAGAAGAATAGCTCTCATGATCAGAAATAGGAACATTACCCAAGTGAACAACATGCAAACGATCCTAGTTAGAGGAAGAAATGGTCAAGTCAGAACTTGTGTGGATTTTACAAGAGAATCCAATGAAGAATCTGCTGCAACAAATCACATCACCACATATGAAGATGCTCAAATGGTGAAAGAAATTTACACAAATGGCGCATACAAGATCTCCGAAGAAGGTGCGACCATTAGTCCCATAAATGGGAAAATCTTCAAACGCTGCTACGCGTAAATCAAAATGCTCCTTGACGCACGAGCCTAAACTGCATGTTGCTCCTGGTCCGCATGAGGATAAACTGTGTACGACAACCACCAAAGATGATTACATGTGGTTAAACTGTTAACTTATCCCACAAAAGGTGTTTAAGTGGTTAAATAACATCCTACTGCGACTATGGTAGTAAAAAGTATACGTCCCTCCTGGCCCGCATGAGGTTAAACTGTGTACGGCGCCCCCCAAAATCAAATCTTGTTCTCTTTTGAACTACGTTTTGACTTGATCCTCTTTTAAGAGGTACGTAGGCAGCTTAGTATATCACTAAGTTCAGTCATAATTCAGTCGCCTTAGCCGGATATCGAGTTGCGTAAATTATCGGGGGCAAGCATGGTAAGAAATTTGGGGATGCTCCTTACAAGCCATTGGAATGAAATCTTGCGAGATGCTTAAGTGACAATTCAAGCTCAAATTAACAATATCGTAGCCGACGACGATGAGCGCACCACATCGTCAATCTGCTAACAAAGACATCACCGGAGCCCGCCAAAGTAGTTCGAGTTTCCTCTAAGTCGAGTGCCTCTCATTCAAAATCAACGAGTTCCTTTCGA
>JAPKLY010003768.1:0-17215 GCA_026898435.1 Prunella vulgaris
CTTCATTGATTGATAAGAAAATACAAGTATCCTGAAGCTATTACAAAATTTCTGAACAACTAGCTCCTGATCTAATCTTCATCCTTATTCCAAGCAGTCAGTGGAATCTCGTACATCTCCAATACCCGGTTCAGGACCTGCTTCATCCTGTTCCGATCAGCAATGGCCCCGGCAGCTCATCCTACCCTGACGACTTCTTCAGATATTACTTTCCGGTCCAGTTGCTTGGAGTTCCTAAAGAGTGGAGGAGGGTACTTGATGAATTCCGGAGGAGCGATCTCGACACCTTCAATGTCAGCATGTCTGATGATATCAGCCCAGAGATCAGGATGCTCCTGTGCCATCCAGTGATGGAGTATGACGTCTTTTTCTTCAGTTAGATCGTCCCATAGCCCCACCACATAGAATAGGTAGGCCCACCTATTTCGGATTGGAATCCACACCTCCAACTGCTCTATCGGAATGAAGTCTTCCACAAACTTCAGAGGAGGGCTTTGATCTGAACTGACCACCAAATTCCTCTGAGTCTTCATCCGAGATCCAGAAGTCACAAACTTTTTCTTCTGAACCTGCGAAGTCAGATACTCATTGGACTCTTTCAAGCGTTGGATCTGACTGAGGAGCGAAATCTCCTTCATCTTTGCTATCTTTTCAGCTTCAGTCATCACCATTTTCTTCTGAGTAGTCAGCCCAGTTTGCATTTGCTCCTCCATTTCCTTGTACAAAGGCTCCAGAGCGGGGTCCTCAGACGACCTCAATCTTTTCGGCTCTGAACCTTCAGCAGCTTCGATGGCAGCGACGGACCTTGTCCTCTTTCTTTCTGCCGCTATCAGTTCAGGGGGGAAGTTTTTCTTCTTTGCTTTACCAGTAATGGCAATTTGCTTCTTCCCTTCTTCCCCCTTTTTGGCATCATCGTCATTTATCCGTTTGACAACTTCATCCACTGACTCCGCCAATAGTGTAAACTGACCATCCATCTCAGTCTGCTTTCCCTGCAATTGTCCAATCTGCCTGGCCATCCCTCTCAGGCCAACACTTAGCTTGTCGACGGCTGAATTGTGCTCAGCTTTTAGCCGTCCTTCAAAGCTCATCATCCGATTGTTCAGGGCAGTGGCAATTGCATCCTTCTCCTGTTCAGACATTTCATTCAGCAGTTCCTCTTTCAGTTCAGCTTTCAGTTTGGTCAACTTTTCATCAACCAACTGATCAACTTTTTCAGACAATTGTTGATCAAGATAAGTGGCAAGCTTAGTCTCCTGCTGAGTCTGTACATCTGAGACCATCTGATTGCAGCTTTGTATGGCACTTTTAGCTTGCTCGGAGATAGCAGTAAGATCCACTGAATGTTGTGTTCTGACTTCTCCAAGAAGATCAATTGCAGCATGCATATCAGTGGCCATATCATTTAGGTCACGGTCCAGGTTGTTCACTTTCTTGTTCAGAGTCTCAGAATTTGTACCAACCCTACTTGCTTTTTGCTCAACGAGAATCACCCTCCTGTGTAAAAAAAAAAAAAAAAAAAAAAAAAAAAAAAAAAAAAAAAAAAAAAATACGAAACACCGGCCCAGACAAAGAAAAAAGCGGCCGGTGCACTGACTACCTCAGTGCCACCTTGCTGATCATCATCAGCAATCTCCACAACCTCCAACTCAGTTCCCTTCTCCCCTTCCTGCTCTCCCTCAGCTTTCTGAATCTCAGGCTCAGGATAAGTTCGGCGGACTGTTTTGATAAAATCCACCATCTTAATCAATTGATGTAGAGAGTTCACACCAAAATGATCAAAGAGGGCGGCTTCTAACTCTGCAATGCAGTCCCATCCTCTGGACTCTCCTAGCTGACTGAGCTCAGACCATGTAGCGTTTCTGATCATGGAAAAAATGCGGAGTTGCACCACTGCCTCCTTCTGAGCTTCAGAGAGGTCAGGAAACCTTCTCTCCACCATTTCAGCTGCCTCTCCCCTTGCTACAATCTCAAAATCTGATAGGTCATTCATATCGGGCGCAGGGAACGGCCATGGGGCTTCAGCCTGAACTGGTTCAGCAGCCTCCTGCTCATCTCCTCCTTCCTGAGCAGGTTCTCCCTCATCCTTCTTCTCACTCTGATAGGTTGTGGCAATGTTGAGAATCAGTTGATCAGGATCAGGTGATGCAACATCCGGAACAGAAGTAATGGGAGCAATTTCATGCGCGGCCTGAGCCGGTTCCCTCTCCGGAGTTGCATGCTGAACAGCTTCTTCAGCAGCTCTCTCTTCCACAAGCTTTTTCTCTCGCTCTGCCACGAGCTTTTTCTCTCGCTCAGCTGACCCTGGATAAAGAAATTTCAGTTTTTGTTGCTTGGGTCCTGAGGGTTTAGATTTATCTTCCGCAGGCTTTGCTGTATCGGACTCTGAAGACTTGCCTGCCTGAGCCTTGACTCTTTCAGTCATGCTCGCCTGGGCCTTCTTCTTCTGAGTCCGTGGTCTTCTCCTGGTGCCAGCATCACTGGAATAAGCTCTGAAGAGGTCAGTTTTGGGTGGAAGCTCGAGGGACTGGGCCTGATCTACGTCCCCGAGGTCCAGGGTCTCCAAAATCAGTGAGATTTTGGTGCCAAAATGCATCTTGGCCTCGAACGTAGCCTGACCCTCAGGCGAATACTTTATTTTGTTGGTCTCAGCCACCAGCAATTGGAGAAAGTATTCCTCCCAATCAAAATTATGAATTGAGGCGTCCGAGATGGCCATCATTGTGTACAGTTTTGGCCTGGAGATCTGCTCCAATCCTCCGGCAATCCCCATCACTCCTTGACTTGTCATATCAAAGAAGTGTCTATTCTCTGCTCTCAGGACAGATTTGTTCAGACCATATTTCAGAACCACAGCCCCATCGCAAAGGGACTGGAGATAGTCCTTCTCGTTTCCAAACCCATAGTCCACTGGGTTTCGTCCTGTATGAGGAAGATTCAGAACCTCTCTGATCTTCTGCCTGAGGTTGAGAGTGACCCATCTCCTGGTCATCTCTTCCTCGCCATCCTTCCCCTTCACACATGAAGAAAGGGGTATACATGTCTTCCACTCCTGGGAGTCCTTGTTCTGCGCCATCTTCAGGTAGAAGGCAGCAACAAGTCTCGGGTGAAGTCTCTGTGGTCTGGCTGTAATGAATTGCAGAAGACCTGCATTTTTGTATAATTCTCGCACAGGCAAAATATCCGGGTGATTAGAAGAAAAATCCCCAAAGGGTTCATAATGAATTTCATTTCTTAAGTGGAAAAGATTTCCAAAGAAAGAATCTGCAGATGGAGAAGCCATGGAAATAAGTTTGAAGATTTGAAGAGAATCGGGTTTTAGAGAAAATATGTTAGGAAAATAATAAAAATTCGGTTTGAATCGGATGGCTCAGAAAGTAATGACTTATGGGATTCAACGATTAAGATCAAAACTCAAAAAGTATGTAGACTCTTCGGTTTTTCAAAAGTGATTGGTCAAACTTTATCGAAAACTGTTCCCGCCCACAGTGCATTAAATGTTCATTAATTCAAATAAATTGTATTAAATAATAACCGAATATTAAAACGAATGGCTGGGATCATTTGACAAATTAAATTGATTTGACAATACATCAAATAGTATAAGGATAATGCACGCAAGGTCAGATGACTAGATAAAAAATCAGGAAACATACCAGTCAGTCAGATTTGTATTCTGACTGATACCACTTATTGCACTATTAGGGTGACAAGCCCTGAGTTCTGTGTTCTGAAGCTTAGTCAGTCTATACTGATCATCCTTTTTATACTGAATGTTCCCCCTACAACCATTCACATTCTCTCTGAGATTCCTTTATCCTGAGTCCAAAATAGTTATTCCCCTTGACCTTATGCATTTTGATCAGAGATTCAGATAGAATCTCCTAAGCCTGGGTCAAGTAGTCCTAACTCTACTGATAACTCAACAAACCTGGTTTCAGGCAAAGCCTTAGTCAGGATGTCAGCTCTCTGTTTTTCAGTAGGG
Source organism: Prunella vulgaris (assembly GCA_026898435.1). Taxonomy (NCBI): domain Eukaryota; kingdom Viridiplantae; phylum Streptophyta; class Magnoliopsida; order Lamiales; family Lamiaceae; genus Prunella; species Prunella vulgaris. The sequence goes on from JAPKLY010003768.1 coordinate 3,986, forward strand.
ACTCTCTCCATCCTGATGTCCTTCTTCTCAACATGATCTCTGATAAAATGATGCCTGATGTCTACATGCTTACACCTTGTATGTAAGACTAGGTTTTGGGATATGGCAATGGCACTATTATTGTCACAATAGATTGGGACTTCAGTGGCCTCTATTTGGTAGTCTCTCAGTTGTTGTTTCAGCCAAAGGATCTGAGAACAACAACTGCCTGCTGCCATATACTCAGCCTCAGTAGTAGACGTTGCAACACTGGTTTGCTTCTTAGAAAACCAAGAGATCAGTTTACTCCCTAGAAACTGACATGTGCCTGTAGTTGATTTCCTATCAAGTCTACAGCCTCCATAATCATCATCTGAATAGCCAGTCAGTTCTAGGTTGTCATCAGAGGGATACTAAAGTCCTAGATTGACTGTACCTCTTAGGTATTTCAGTATCTTTTTGGCACTCTCTAGATGACTCTTCTTTGGATCAGACTGATACCTTGCACAAACTCCAACTGCATAAGTGATGTCAGGACGACTAGCAGTCAGGTACAATAAAGATCCTATCAGTGCTCTATATTCAGTCTGATTTACTGAGACTCCTTCTTTGTCAGGATCCAGCTTCTCATTCGTGTTCATGGGAATACGTGAGACTTTGCTGGACTGAACTCTGAATTTCTGAATCAAGTCCCTCCCATACTTGGACTGATTTATGAAGATTCCGGAGTCAGTTTGCCTGACTTGGAGACCCAGAAAGAAATTCATTTCTCCCATCATTGACATCTCAAATTTCCCAGTCATCAGCTTGGAGAATTTCTCACAAAGCTTCAGATTAGGAGATCCAAAATTTATGTCATCCACATAAATCTGAACCAAGAGAATGTCCTCCCCTTCGGAAATCTGGAAGAGGGTCCTGTCCACTCTACCTTTCACGAACCCGTGGTCTATCAGGAATTAGGATAATGTATCATACCAAGCTCTCGGAGCTTGCTTCAGGCCATAAAGAGCTTTCTTCAGGTGATATACCTTGTTACCAACTTCGAATCCAGGAGGTTGCTCAACATACACCTCTTCATTCAGTACACCATTCAGAAAAGCACTCTTTACGTCCATCTGATACACTTTGAATTTCCTGAATGTTGCATAAGCCAGAAACAACCTGATTGCTTCCAATCTTGCGACTGGAGCAAAGGTCTCATCATAGTCGATACCCTCGGCCTGAGAGTAACCCTTTGCTACTAGTCTGGCCTTATTCCTGACAACAACATTCTTTTCATCCCTCTTGTTCTTGAAGACCCACTTGGTGCCAATAACATGTTGACGCCTAGGTCTCTCAACTAAATCCCAAACCTGATTCCGCTCAAACTGATTGAGCTCATCCTGCATGGCTAGGATCCAGTTGGGATCAGCTAGAGCTTCTTCTATGCTTGTAGGTTCCTGATCACTCAGGAAGCAACAAAACATAGCGCTTTTGCCAAAGGACAACCTCGTCCTGACCCCCTCATTGATATCACCAATGATATCAGCCAATGAGTGATCATCTAGCCACCGCCTCCTGCTGACTGGAGCATTGGCAGCTACTGATGTTCCATTACCTGATCCTGAAACATCAGTCTCGACAATAATAGGCAAAGAAGCGGAACGAGCAAGAACAGGAGATACTGAATCATTTCCTGAGGGTTGACCAATATCAAAGAAATTGTTTCCCCCTACAGTGTTGGACTCAGTAACTGTCTCAGGTGCAGAAGCATCATCACCGACAGTACGTACCTCAGGTTGAGTCTGTCCTTCCGTCTGAGAATCAACGTTTTCCGAGGCAGGGGCTTGCTGAGGGTTGGCCTGAAGTCCATCCTGATCTTCATCATCATCATCCCATTCCTTGGGAGCACTGACAAGTTTGATCTTGAATTCAGGATTCTTCAGACTCAGTCTTGCTACCCTTTTGGTAATTCCCTCAGTGTCAGGACTTGGAACCTGTTTCCTATGCACTGATGCAGCCTCATCAAACACAACATGAGGTGTTTCCTCCACACAAAGGGTCCGACAGTTATACACCCTGAAGGCTTTACTGACTGAGGAGTATCCTATGAAAACTCCCTCATCAGATTTGCTATCAAAGGCTTTCAGGTGGTCTTTCCCATTGTTCAGGATGAAACACTTACACCCAAAAATATGAAAATAAGAGATCCGAGGCTTCCTCTTGTTCCAAGTTTCATAGGGTGTCTGAGCATGTTGTTTGTTCAGCATAGATCGGTTCTAAGTGTAGCAAGCAGTGTTGATTGCTTCAGCCCAGTACTTCTTGGGCAGTCCTGATTCAGCCAACATAGTCCTGACAGCTTCCTTCAGGGTTCGATTCCTTCTTTCAGCTACCCCATTCTGCTGAGGGGTCCTAGCTGCAGAAGTCTCATGAGCTATACCATGGTTAGTACAGAAGTCAGTTATAATAGAGTTTTCAGGAGCTTCGTGACTAAGTCTGAAAGAGCATTTTCCTGAGTTTTCGGGAAAATCTGACATCAGTGTATTCCCCCCACCCCATACACTGATTTATACTCTTTTCGGGACCAACAAGTGGTATCAGAGCAGTGGTTCAAAAGACCACTGACTTTGTTTACCAACAGTTTCTAAGGAGAAACTTTTGGTGGTCAACTGAACAGATCTTATTTCTGAAAACTTGCATTCATGGCATCCGGTTCTAAATGCCTCGAAGGCAGTCTTCCTGAATTCTCTATTGACAATTATGATTATTGGAAAATCAGGGTTCTTGCACATCTCTACTCCATCCATGATAAGATGCCCCAGGTGATTGAGCATGGTCCGATCAGATTTATGAGGAATCTTCAGACCACCTGGCCTGTAGCTGGCAATGTCCCTGTTCTGGCTACCAGAGATGAACCTGTGGAGAGGTCCGCGCTTACATCTAATCAGATTAAGCAAGTTGGACTGGATAATGTTGTGAAGAACATTATACTCCACACCGTTTCTTATGAGAACTCGGTTAGGCTCATGCATCTGACTACTGCGAAGGAGATCTGGGATGCACTGAAGGAGATGAGTGATGGCTCAGAGAAGATCAAGAGAGATCTTGCTATCAGGAAGTTTGAGGCATTTCAGATGTTGGAAGGAGAGTCCATCGATCAGATGGAAGCTCGGTTCATTAAGATGATGAACGAGCTAGCAACCCTTGGGAAGGACTTTCCCAAGAGGGAAGTGTCGTCTAAAATCCGGAAATGTCTCCCTGAAAGATGGGACACAGGAGTGATCTTGTTAAAGAACACTCAGGACCTCACAAACATTCCTTATTCTCACTATTCTCAGAGTTAAAGGCTCTGGAATTCGACCTCGATAAGAGGAAGAAGAAGGGTGCTGTCAGTTAGGAGGTGAGTGAGGAGAAGACACCTGAGAAGGAAAAGAGCGTGGCTCTTAAAGCTACTCCTGAGCCTGAGGCTGGATCTGGCTCAAAATCACTCAGAGATATGAGCAAGGATGAGCTAGCCCTGGAGTACAGCCTGATGGCACGAAGATTTGAGAAGCTGAACTCTTGTTTTGGCAGGTATAAGAAGTTTTATACTGACTCTCGTGATTGCAGGTATTCCAGCCCCAGGAGATCAAGCCCCCGGAGGGAAGAAAGGAGGGGTTCAAATTCCAGGAGAGAGAGAGAGAGGAGCCTAAGCGGCGCAGAGATGAGAAGAGAAGAGATGATGCTGATCCCATAAGATCCAGCTCCAAACCTGAACGATCATCAGGGAGCCGGAGGGAGTCATCTGATAAAAGGTACACTGACAAAAAGGGTGTTTCTGATGTAGATCAGTGTTACCACTACCACAAGATCGGACATTATCAGTATGATTGTCCGTAGCTCAGTGCTCGAGAGAGAGAAGATCAGAGAGCGAAGAGAGAGCTCAGGGCATCAGACCGAAGTGCAATGCTTGCTGAGGATTCCTCAGATTCTAATGGACCAGAACGCCGGTCCCCTGAACTCTTCTCCGATGAGGAGTATGATGATCTCTGCCTGATGGCAGATGATGAGGTATGTTCTTCTGCCTCTTCTCCTGATCACGCACCTGAGCTTAGATCAGATTCAGCAAGGGATCTCGACCTTTAGCTTGCTTTAGAGCAATTGATGGTTGATTTTTCAAGGCTGCAGGAGACTCATATTCACACAGTGGATGTGAATGCACAACTGAGTGGGGAGAATGATCGGCTAACTGAGTCTCTCAGAGTGAGGGATACTGAGGAAGCACTGAGGCTAGTAAACCTCCAGGAAGAGTTGCTTCATGCCCGGAATAGGCAGGATGAAACTCCAGTGGCTGTTGAAAGACACAATGCTATAATCAGCTCACTGATTGAGACTCGTGACACTGATCAGTTCCTTGCCCAGGAACAACAGATGATTGAGCGAATTGCTCTGAGAGGGATGTTCGAAACTGAGTGGCAAGCTCGCCTTAGTGCTGAGCAAATTGCTTGGGAACTTGAGCTGATCTCAAAAGAGAATGGCAAGCTCGCCTTAGTGCTGACCGATGGTGCCAAAGCTGGGTTAGGCTATGATGCCTCTAAAGACCCAAAGGGCAAGAAGAAGAGAGGTGCTTCAGGGAGCAACTCTCAGAAGAAGTTTGTCCTTGCCCAAACTTACGACAAGATCCCAAGGGAAGGAAAAAGTGCCTGAACCTGTCAGGCAAAGGACTGAGGAATCTAGGCCAAAACCTAAGGGAAAGGCTCAGACTTCTCATCCTGAGTCGAGGAAGAAGGACCAAGGGAACTCCAAGGCTCAGCCTAGGAACCCTCAAGCTGGAAAGAACTCAGCCCCAAGTACTTCTCAGGCTCAGCCTAGAAATACTCAGGGCAGAGGGAACTCTGGTCAGAGGAGGCCTCAGGCAAGGCCAAGGACTACTGAGGTCCAGAGGCCTCAGACAAGGCACAGAGCCCATCAGGAGCGTCCCAATCCTCAGAGGAGAAGGACAAACCAAATGGCCCCTGAAAGGCAACGGAGACCTGACTCCGATAACACTCAGGCCAGACCTCAAGTGCCTAGAGGTCAGGCCCGAGCTGCTCCTTCTCAGGACAGACCTCAGCCCAATGCACCCAGGCCAAAGAGGAACAGGAGGCCCGCCCCCAGGAATCAATCCAGGGCTCCTGAGACTCAGGCTGACACACATACACCCTCAACTTCCCAGGCACAAAGGAAGAAGAGGACAGTGTATGTTGATGTTTCAGGGAGACATGTTTACACTTCTGATGCCATCAGAATTGTTAAACAAATCTGGATCCCGAAGGGTATGGCTGACTCTGTAGGACCCAATACGAGATGGGTATCTGAGTCCTGATTCTTTTCAGGTCACTACGGGCTACAAGAAGAAGAAGGAGGATCTGATGAAGGACTGGTACTTGGACTCAGGGTGTTCCAGGTACATGACCGGATTTCGTGATCTCCTTCAGGACTATGTAGCTCAGGAAGGCCCGCAGGTAATCTTTGGTGATAACTCTAAAGGTTTCACCAGAGGATTTGGTACCCTTGTTGTTGGTTCTGTTAAAGTGCTTAATGTATCCTATGTTGAGGATCTTAGGCATAACCTGCTTTAGGTCAGTCAGTTTTGTGACCGAGGATATAGTGTAGAGTTTACATCTAACATACGTACCTCAACCTGAGGTACGTATTGTCGGTGATGATGCTTCTACACCTGAGACAGTTACCGAGTCCAACTCTATAGGGGGAAACAATGTCCTTGATATTGTACAACCCTCAGGAAATGACTCAGTATCCCCTGTTCTTGCTCGTTCTGCTTCTTTGCCTGTTATTGTCGAGACTAACGTTTTAGGATCAGGCCAGGGAACTTCAGCAGCTCCCAGCGCAGACGTGAGCAGGAGGTGGTGGCTAGATGATCACTCATTGGCTGACATCATTGGTGATGTCGATGAGGGTGTCAGGACACTGTTGTCCTTTGGTGAGAATGTTATGCTCTGCTGCTTCCTGAGTGATCAGGAACCTAAGAACATAGAAGAAGCTCTTGCTGATCCCAACTGGATCCTAGCCATGCAGGATGAGCTCAATCAGTTTGAGCGGAATCAGGTTTGGGAGTTAGTTGATAGACCTAGGCGTCAACATGTTATTGGCACCAAGTGAGTTTTCAAGAACAAGAGGGATGAGAAGAATGTTATTGTCAGGAACAAGGCCAGACTGGTGGCTAAGGGCTACTCTCAGGCCGAAGGAATCGACTATGATGAGACCTTTGCTCCAGTTGCAAGGTTGGAAGCAATCAGGTTGTTCTTGGCTTATGCAATATTTAAGAAGTTCAATGTGTATCAGATGGACGTAAAGAGTGCTTTTCTCAATGGTGTACTGAAAGAGGAGGTTTATGTAGAACAACCTCCAGGGTTCGAAGTCGGTGATAAGGTCTATCACCTGAAGAAAGCACTTTATGGCCTGAAATAAGCTCCCAGGGCTTGGTATGATGCACTCTCCCAGTTCCTGATAGACCATGGCTTTGTAAAAGGAGCAGTGGACAGGACCATCTTCAGAATTACCGAAGGGGAAGACATTCTCTTGGTTAAGATTTATGTGGATGACATAATATTTGGATCACCAAACCTGAAGCTTTGTGTGAAATTCTCAAAGCTGATGACGGGGAAGTATGAGATGTCAATGATGGGAGAGATGAACTTCTTTTTAGGTCTTCAGGTCAGGCAATCTGACTCCGGAATCTTCATAAATCAGTCCAAGTATGCAAGGGACTTGATTCAGAAGTTTGGAGTTCAGACCAGCAAAGTCTCACGTATTCCCATGAACACAAATGAGAAGCTGGATCCTGACAAGGAGGGGACCTCAGTGAATCAGACTGAATATAGGGCACTGATTGGATCCTTATTGTACCTAGCTGCAAGTCGTCCTGACATCACATATGCAGTTGGAGTTTGTGTTAGGTATCAGTCTGATCCGAAGAAGGGTCATCTAGAGAGTGCCAAAAAGATACTAAAATACCTGAAGAGTAAAGTCAACTTAGGACTTTGGTATCCCTCTGATGACAACGTAGAACTGATTGGCTATTCTGATGCTGATTATGGAGGCTGTAGGCTTGATAGAAAATCAACTACAGGCACATGTCAGTTTCTAGGGAGTAAACTGATCTCTTGGTTTTCTAAAATCAAACCAGTGTTGCAACGTCTACTACTGAGGCTGAGTATATGGCGGCAGGCAGTTGTTGTTCCCAAATCCTTTGGTTGAAACAACAACTGAGAGACTACCAAGTTGAGGCCACTGATGTCCCAATTTATTGTGACAATAATAGTGCCATTGCCATATCCCAAAACCCAGTCTTACACACAAGGTGTAAGCATGTAGATATCAGGCATCACTTTATCAGAGATCATGTTGAGAAAAAGGATATAAGGATGGAGAGGATTGCTACTGACAAGCAGAGAGCTGACATCCTGGCTAAGGCCTTGCCTGAAACTGGGTTTGTTGAGCTTTCAGTAGAGTTAGGACTTCTTGACCCAGGAGTAGATGGTTCAGCATGAACCTCAGTTCAGGAATGAATAAGGTGGTCAGGAGGGATGACTAACTCAGGATCAGGATTGTAGAAAGATGGATGGCTTTTAGGGGGAACAGACATCAGATTTGGATTTTCAGGATCAGATTAGAGTTAGATTCAGGACACAGAGCTCAGGGCTTGTCACCCTGATCAGTCTCAGAGGTATCAGTCAGGTTTCTAGATCTGACTGACTGGTATGTATTATGGAACCTTTGCTTTAATTATGACTTGCTTGCATCATTTCTGATCATGTCTGACACTACATCAATCACAGGATTTTAAAATAACATCCCAGCCGTTCATTTATTATTTCAGTTTTATTAAATGCAATTATTGGAATTTATTTCAAACATGCTCTGACAAGCGTTAAATGCACATATGGGCGGGAACAGTTTTCTATAAAGTTTGAATAATTGGCTTCGAAAAGTGAATTTGGTAAAGTTTTTATTCTGGATATACCCCTTGATCGAATCTGTTGAATTTCAAAAGACTTTTCATCAAAACCGTCCATCAAAACTGAATTTTTGGGTATAAAAGGAAGGATCATTCATTTTGCACAATTTGCGCACTCATATTTTCCTAACCCAAACCTTCTCAATCTATTTCTCTCATTATTCCTTGCATCCATGGCTTCTTCTGCTGATCAATCTCTCGAAGACACTAGGAGGTTTCATGATGCCATCTCCGAAGTGGAATCGAAGGTATCCTATGAATGGTTGGTGGACTTCACTCATCGATCCACCATCAAGGAACTTATGCAGGTCTATGGAGCCATCAATCAGGTTGGGCTCCTAGATTTCATCACCGAAAGCCAGCCCAAGTCTGCTCTCATCAGATCATTGCTTTCTATGCCAATCTGAAGATGAACGAGGATGACGAGTGGGAATCAGTGATTCCACTCAGGCGCTCGGTGGAGAAGAATGGGAAGAAAGTAGTTCAACATTTCACTAAGAGGATCCGGGTCAGGGATCTCATCAGAAAGACCTACAATCTGCCTCATTCCACTGAGGAGAACCAATTGGCTGACCTGACAGCTTATAAAGCCGGGGCAGAGCAGAAGTGTATGAACGAGTACCTGATCGTTCCTACTGAGATCTTCAGCACCATGAACAAGAAGCTGCTGAAACCTGAGTACAAGCTTCTATTCGAGGTGGTCGTTCAGAGCATCATGGGCTTCATGGGAGGCATGGAGCAAATCTGTCAGCCCAAAATCAGGGGTTTGGCTGCCGTGGTGGACAATGCTTTGATCGACTGGGAAGAATTCTTTCTTCAGAAGCTAGTCCAGGAGTCCAAGAAGGTCAGGATGGAAGGGGACAGGATCAAGCTGGATAGGAATCCTCATTTCGGGTCCAGGCTATCAGTGATGCTCCAGGATCTGCTTGGAGATGTGGATAGAGAGACTTGTGAAGAGTTCAAGGACAGAAATGTTCTCTTCAAGAATGCTACTGAAACCAGGAAAAGGATGCTTGAAACGGAGATCAAGAAGGTGTCAAGGTCCAAGGGTGAAAAGGGCAAGGCTGTGGCCTCGAAGGCTCAGGAGGAGCAGGTCAAGGCAGGGCCCAAGAGGGTGAAGGTGAAGGGCATCACCATCAAGGAGCATCATGAGAAGAAGACAATGCTCCATGACTCTGACACTGAGTCAGATCGCCCTGATCAGCGGTCTGATTCAACTGCCACTCTTGCTGCCTTGCCCATATCTTCCGTGGCACCTGCTGATATCTCACCGCCTGATACTACAGCAGCCTCGGGCAGTGAGCCAGCACCTCAGGAGGAGGTGGCTAGAGTCGAGGGGGAACAGGCTCCACCTTTTCAGGAGCCAGTGCAAGAGGACCCAGAAATACAAGTGGTGGAGGTGTTGGGCGAAGAGGTTCAGGCTGAACCTTCAGTGGCTGCTCAGGTAGAGCAAGAAGGTGAAGGAGGAGAAGGCGGAGAAGAGGAAGTTGCTCTGGAGGAGCAGGGGAGTTCTGATGCTGGCGAGGGGGAGCATCAGGAGATAGTTGGTATGGAGGCTCAGGAGGAGCTCCATGATGAAGATGTTGGAGATAATCGGGGACGAAAGTGGACTGTTTCCGATGACGCTGAGTCCGAGTCTGATAAATCGGAGGAAGCTGAGGAAGAAACTCAGGAGGAGTCCACACCACCAAAGCTAACTCCATTCGAGATGGATGCCAGATGTCAGGCCATCAGGTTTGTGAATCAGCACTTTCCTGGCAAGAAGAGGAGAACCCGAACCATCGCAGTGGGAGTGTCACTGATGGGGAGGACTATCCTGGGAAAGCTCGATCGTCAGCGTGAGAAGTTCAGGTTTCTCAATGCTGAGTTGGGCAAGGATAGGAAGGAATCAGCTGATAGATTCCTGAGCCTTGAACAACAAAGATCAACCGGGGTCACTACTGATCAAGTGGAAACAATGATAGACTCTTCTCTCAGTGGCCTGGATGACAGGATCAAGGCACTGATTGCGGAGGCACTAAAGGGGCAGGAAGCCCAGATCAGGACAGTGGCTCGGGAAGAAGCAGGAAAGGCAGATGACGATCTACTGGTCAGATGGAGGGAGGGTCAGCGAGCTTCTGAGGAAGCATTGCATAAATCTCTAAACACAATGCTCACTGAAAACCTCAAGAGGAAGGATGAGATGAATGCAATGCGGAAGGAGTTTGATAGTCATCTGACTGAAAGCTTGCTTAGAGCTGAGAACAATGTTAAACTGGCTAAGGACCTTCAGGTGGTGGCTGATCAGGAAGCGTCTCCGGGGATCCTGATTCAGGATATTCAGAAGAAAGTCGACGAGGACAATGACCCCTTTGATGCTGCCAAAAAGGGGGAAGGGAAGAAAGCTCTGAAAAATCCCAAGTTGGCTCAGAAGCGGAAAGCTGATGTTTCCGTGGAAGATCTAATGGAGGAGTGTGAGGAGCAACGCTTCCTTGGTGATCCCATTGTTGAGGGAAGGAAGAAGACAAAGCAGCTGACATTGGAGATTGCAATGCAGGTCAGGAGTCAGACAACTGCACTCCAAAAGCTGAAAGGGGAGATGGCTGTCCTGAAGGAGAAGACTGATCCTAAGAAGCCTGCCCATGAAGCTGGGAAGAAGAAAACTGCTGCGTCTAAAAAGAAGGTTGATGCTCAGGATGCCAGTCCCCTCGTATATGAATACGTGGATAACTTTGTACCTCCAGAACTGAACGAAGCTTGGATTCCTATCAAGAAAGAGTTCGTGGATTTGTACTACGTTGTCGGGAACTGGCTGAAGACATCTGAAGGCAAGGACAAGAACACCCTCTTTGCTGAATGGATGGCCCTGCACCATACTGAACTCTGGTCTGAAATTGATAGACATCCTGATAGTGCTAGAGTTCAGATCAGGGCACCTGAGCACATCACCTATCCGCCTCCAACCCTCGGCATCAACAACCACCTGAACATGGAGCTAATCAGAAAAGAGATTGCAATGTTTGCTTCAAGAACCGGAGCTCTCAGGGATCAGAAGATGTTCCATGAGGTCAAGCTCAGGGTCCTGAAGAAGTATGGGATCTCCTTGGCTAGGTGGGATGATGAAGAGTGAAGATTAGTTTGTCAGGATTTTTGCTTCAGGAATACTTTTGTAATAGTTTCAGGACCCAATGTACTTAGCATTTATATCAATGAAACTATTTTATTCCTGAAACAACATCTCGTTGACTCCTGATTTACTTTTCTGCTCTTTATCAAGAACTGTACTAACCCTTTCCTGTTTCCATCTTGTAGAACTAAGGACCTGATATAGGTTCCTGAACGGAATACTGACTAAGTCAGTAACGTGTTTAGATGGTAGGATTTTTCTAAGGGTTTTGGCATCATCAAAAAGGGGGAAATTGTTAGGACAATCTGAGTGTTTTGATTAGATCCCAAAACCCCTTGATGTATTTGCCTAAGTATAGTTCATCAGGATGATAGACTCAGGATTAGATAGGTTAGAATAGATTTTTCTATTCACAGGTATTCAGTTCAGGGGGAACGTACTAAGGAGTGAAGACTGATGGAGACGTCCCTGAAGTCTGAAGTCTGAAGCTGTTCCAACCCTGAAGGTGTTGATCATCCTAAAGCTGCAACCTGAAAAACCTAGAAAGAGTCCTGAAGATGCCTAGAAGCCATCCTGAAGAAGACCACTGATCCTTACAGAACTGAGTAAACTAAGCAAGCTCAGGGAAGTCTCTATCAGTGAGGGCACAAGTAACCTTGATCAGACTGAATGTCTTACTGATGTTCATACGTCCTGACTTGGGCCTAGTATCAGTTAACCTGATACTTGTAAGTCCTGAGACCCAAAGGTTACAACGTACGAATGGAAGTCCGATGAAGCAAAAGGAATGTCAGAGTCTCCAACATAAGAAAAACATTTATCCTGAGTTAAGAATGAGAAACTCAGAGTTATAAATGTACGAGGTTCAGTAAAGTCAATGCCGACAAACCGTTGGACAAACGACCAGTGAGAAGGCGACACGTATGTACGGAGACTGAGCACATTTAATGCTTCTCAGAGGTGCAGGCGACGGATCAGAAACTTTGCCATACTAGGTATGGTCTCTGCCAGACAAGGACAACCAGCTTCTGCACCTACCTAAAATAGAAGGGTTTGAAACGGATCTCCTCCAACGGATCTAATTCAAACCCTCCTTTAAATACAGAATGCCTTGCTCCAATTCAAGGCTAACGAGAAATTTCCAAGAGAAACTCTCAAGATTCCAAGCACTCAAAGTTCATTTGAAGCAACACCCTGAAACCTTAAATTTCCCTAGTGTTGTAGTAGGAATCTATTTTTCTTAGAGTATTGATCCTATCCTTAAAACTGATTTGTTAGAAGGATCAATACACAATAGTTGGAAAACGTGAATACCAAACCCCTCAGGTTGTGAGTTGGTTGGTAGGAAGGACTGGGACTTGTAAAACCACCCAGGGGTCAGTTCCTTAGAGAGGAAGTGGGCTACTCGTGTCCCTTGGCACGTTAAACCCAAGTACCTATCCTCAGGGTTTTGAGGATAGCTTCCTGTTCAATCAGGTCATGGACGTAGGAGTTGGTTATCTCTGAACCACGTTAAAAAGACCCTTGCGTGCTGATTTACTATTTTCTCAGGATCATATTGTCATATATATTAAATGAAGCATACTTGCATTGTTTCTGAAAAACCATCAGGACTGACCTTGTCATCCTGATCAGTAAACTGTGCACCAGCCTTAACCACGTTTTCAGTAAGCAAACTGATAAGTTTTCAGGAACTAAAACGAGTAGAAACTTAAGGGCTCACATTCCACACTAAACTGAGCTTACTGAGATAGTAGCCCAACTGATTAGCTTCCGAGCGGTCAGTAGGATTGTTATCTCTACTGAGCTTCCGAGAACACAACTCTGACTTAGCTTCTTTGGTTCATTACTGACCTGTCCCTGCTGCCCCTGAGGACCATCAGTAGACTGAACATTTTCAGGGGCTTCCTGACTAAGTCTGAAAGAGCATTTTCCTGAGTTTTCGGGAAAATCTGACATCATTGTATTCCCCCCCATACACTGATTTATACTCGTTTTGGGACCAACATAAGGGCTTTTTTCAATGGTTTGTAACTGCTTTGGTACAATGTATTAGAAATCTCCGACCCGTGAACAGTAACGGGTCGGAACTTCTTCTACTATTTCTTCTACACATTTTCGTAATAGTAACTCGTATAAGAAATTTTGCTAAGACTTTTTTGCTCAA
>JAPKLY010003769.1:0-17215 GCA_026898435.1 Prunella vulgaris
GTGGATTTCACTAGTGAAGGCGAGCTATAGGGCGAGCTCCAATGTCTTGCGTGATTGACCAGAGTCGTGCGATGATGGACCTCGGCGAGGTCTTCAAGGGGACAGGAGGCGAGCTTGGGGCGAGCTCCAGAATGACAGAGGCGAGCCCTTTTGGGCGAGCTCCGCCCTTCCGCGGATCTGGGTAAGTCTTGACGACCTGCCAAATCTTCGTAATTATCCTCATGCTGAAGGTGTTAGTTCGCCAGATCAACACATATATAGTTTTAATATACAATTTTTAAATTCGTAAACGTACCTCACACTACCATATAATAACTTTCGATATATTGCATTAAATCACGTGAAAAAAATAGGACCATTTATTATGGATGGTGGGAAGTATTATACAACTGCTAAAGATAACATGGTGGGAAGTATTATACAACTGCTAAAGATAACATGTACACTATTCTAACAAATTTATTGATAACATGCAGACACACGTGAAAAATTACTAGTATTATATATTAAGTTGTCTTAATTGTAGACTGATTTCTCCATCAATTGGCCATAATCATTAATCATGGTTGTTGGCTTTCTTACAAGTCTGCTTGATAGTCAATATAAAATAAAATAAAAAATTTGACCCAATTGTAATATACTTGACCCAATTTTTATGCGCTCATACTACATTATCTCGTCTATGCCCTCTTACAATTTTATTGTGATTTATCACTTTTTTTTTATCTTACTTTATTTTATGTAATGTAATACACTTTTCCAAATAACATGTTAAAATAATATCCATTTTATTATATCCTGTCAATAATCATAAAATAAAATGCTTTTACTAGTAAAAAAATAACAATATTATTTTATAAAATAATTCACTCTACTAATTAAAATATTAAAATGATACAGATTTCTGCACTATAGCAATTACTCTTAAACTTTCACTGTATTTAAATGATACAGATTTCAGTACACTACACCAATCACTCTTTCACACTAAAATAATATGCCTACTCACTCTTTCACACTAAAATAATATGCCTACTGCCCCAATCTCATCTTCCCTACCAGCATGACCTAAATAAATAAAAATCTACAAAATATTATATAAAACATTTCACGGTGTGTAATATATTATATATAAAAAATTTATAGATTTATGGCCGGGTCGGGTTGAATTCGGGTAATTTTTTCAAATTCTCGCGCAAGCACAATTTCCAAATTTTTTGTTCCCAGGTATGTTACGTTTTAGGAAAATGCATATTACTTTAAGAAAAAATGTGTGTTACAATTAGACCAAATATTGTGTTTTACATATATATAACTTGTTTTTGTAAAAATAATATTTTTATACAATGTAAGAGCAAAATGTGTGAAAAAACATTACCTTTTCATAAGTATATATTTATTTGTGTATAAATAATTATTTTATTTTATAGTAACACATATATAATAGCAAAAAGTGTGTTATTACATGGATCAATATATCTAGCTTTAAAGAATGATGATTAAATTAAAAAAAAATTTGTTCTTAAGAAAATTACATTTTATCCTACAGTAACACATCTTTACCCATATAGTAACACAAAGTGGGAGCAAATATGTGTTAACATTAGAGCAAATGTGTGTTACAATCTTATAAAATGTTGTTATTTTGCATATATTCATTTGTTTTTATAGAATAAATAGTTTTTAACATAATATAAGAGAAAAATCATGTGTTTTACTATAAGAAAACATATTGGTTTTTCATAAATATTTATTTATTTGTATAGAAATAATTTTTTTATATAATAACACATATAAAATAGTAAAAAAGTGTGTTAATATATGAATCAATATACTTAGATTTAAAGGAATGATGATTAATTTAAAAACACATGTTTATTCTTATAAAAGTACATTTTCTCTTACAGTAACACGCATTGTCCATATTATAACACATATTTGCCCATATTGTAACACTAACTGGAGAGCAAATGTGTGTTCCTATTAGAGAAAATGTGTGTTACAATCTTATGAAATATTGTTCTTTTTATATATATTCATTTATTTTTATATAGTAAATAATTTTTCATATAATACAAGAGCAAAATGTGTGTTATTAAAAGAAAATATATTGTTTTCTCATTGTAAATAATATTTTATTTAAATATTATTTATATATATATCACATATTTATAGTTTATTATATTAAATATATTATATTATTATAATATATATAAGGGGAGTTAAATAACTGCTAGTGCAGTTAATCCCCCACATCTCTTCGGATGAGATTAAATAAAAAAGAATGATTCATAGAGCAATTCATTCTAGAAGAGACCAAGGCATCAGAAACATAAAGACTATCATCGAAAACATACAAACATATTAAATACATTACTATTCGTGGAAAATTGGTTGGCATATACTGTGACTGGGACCCCGAGGACGTAGAAAGACGAGGATTACAATCTGGTTCGAAACATTCCGCATTACATATCAGAGGTCAGATTTTTAATTATTCGTGTTAGAATCTTTCTGGGCCCAACATATGGTATCAGAGCCCATATGGTTGTATCCCGTCCATTGAAGCATCATTTTCTTTGATTTGGAATTTTATGAGGAAATGATTATTACTGCACCTAAATGATCAGAGGCATGTTAGCGTAGATTATTGACATTACTGTTATGATATGACTATATCCATGTGAATGCTTTTTCTTGTTTTTCATGCCTGTTTTTTGGGTCCTGCCTACGTGATTTTTCCTTTTTTCCAATCAATTTGATGCTTCAGTTTACTGTTTCCAGTTCGTAGATGTCCAGGATATCTCCCTAAATTGACTGATTACATTAGTTCATGCAATTTTGGTGTCCCATGAATTTTTACCCATTTTATGGGTTTATTCAAAATCAACCAAAAATGTAATTTTTTTATATACAACGGTAGCCCTTGTCACAAGGATCACGGTGATATTTTTTTCACATTTTTGGCTTAGTAGATTGTGAGATTTGAATTTTGAAAATTTTTCGAATCTAGGGTCTTTTTTTAAAAGTTTCAGAAAATTCGGGGGCCTATTTTTGGAAATTCGATTTTTTGGAGGGACCCGAAAATAATTTTGAAAAGTATTTTCAGTCAAATCGGATTCTTGCCGTTGACCGACCGGCAGCCGACCTCCGGAGGTGGCGTGTGGAGGCCACGCGCCGGCGAGGCGGTGGTCTGGCGGCGGCGCGTGTGGTTGACACGCCGGGCCGGTGGTGGCGCATGAGACCCACGCGCCGGTAGGTGACCGATGACCGGCAGCGGCGCGTGTGGCCCACGCGTCGGCTGTCGAAGCTCCGGCGGGAGCGTGTGTTTCACGCGCGGGCAGTATGGTGCGCGTGGCGGCCGTCAGCCGATTCCTGGTGGCGCGTGGGGGCGCGTCGGACATTTTTCCGACGCGTTCTTTACGTTCTTTGATGTGTTTTGAGCTGTTTTTCTTACTATAAATGCATGTTTTAGACTTTCATATGCGTTTATTTAGTAGAAATTCCTGTCTAGATGTTTTTTGGAAATTGTTGAGTGATTACGATTATCTGAGAAAGTGGGAGCCAAAGAAATATAACTTTATTACACTTGTGGATATGCCTATTTTGAGGAAATTCATGTGTTAAAGTTTTTTAATTGATTGTTGGTCAATTTTTTGGCTGCTCATTTTTCAGGTATGTATGTCAGAACGGTTTCCTCTCACGACATAAGGACTAGGTTTGAAGTTCTTCATAACTTCCTGCACTAAAAGATGAAGCCCACCCACAACCGTAGAGACCATTATGTTGAGTTGCTAGAACTGTTCAACCAGTTTGTATTTCTGATTAACAACGGTCTACTATCCGCCCATTTGCTGAAGGTCATACATGCTCCTACCACTTGGGCTAGGACACTCCCGCGCTATTTGCGCAAGACTTTTTGGGATCAGTATAGGATCAAAGATCAAAGGCCAAATGGTCGGGATGTGATGGAGGAAATTGCACTAGCTTCCATTAAGGATGACGGTAGTCGGGCACTTAGGACTATATGCTTGAGGATGGGTGGTATTCGTCGATCTGATCTTATGAGTCTGACGGGACCTAGGAATGGTCGAGTAAAGAATCCACACTTAGATCCTATGGCAAAAGCAATCTATAGTGCGGCGACTAGGGGGCTCGATAGAACAAGAATTGAGAAGTCTAATGAAAAATTGGCTCGTTCTGTTCGTAGGCAACTTGTTTTCCCAGATTGATGCACTGATGTTGTAGTTCTTGCTAGGTTGTGTTTTTTATTTGTCTCAGCTTGATACATTTTGATGATTTAGCTGATTGAACTGTGGTAGCTCGTCTGTTGTGTTTTGTTTTTGTTTTCAGCTTGATACATTTATTTTGATGATTTAGCTGAAAGTATTGTGGTAGTTCATTTATTATTCTCTAGTATGAATTATATGAACTGATTTGTTGTTTTATGTTTTGAAACAAAATTCTATTTTTGAGATGCATGATTAGATCGAAGATTAGTAACTTTAAGTTATTTTTCGACATCAAGTCTTGTGTCGATATTAAGATGTTTTGTTTTAGCTTAACATAAAACTTTAATATAAAACACCAACAACATTGTCGAATCACTTTTTTCATAAAAGACAATGGCTTCAAAATCAATAGTAGTTGAGCTTAACAAAGGAGAAAAACTCATTGAGGACAATTATGACACTTGGCGTCATAAGATATGGTATGTTTTGGATGAACAAGACACACTGGATGCTATAAACCAATTCATGAAAGATCCGGGAGTTGGAACTGGAAATCAAGGAAGGAGAGACCAAGAGGAATACCTTGCGTGGAAGAAAAAGAACTCCACTGCATGTGGTATCATAGTTAGTTCAGTGATCGATGAAATGATCCATGAGTGTGAACAACACAAATCTGCGTATGATATCTGGGTTTATCTGCGTGAGAAATATGGTGGAACGTCTGTTACGTACCAAACTGAGACAGTTAACCATAAAGTTCGACACTTATAAGAAAAAGCCAGATCATAACATCAGACAACACCTTAGGAAGATGTCAAACATGATCCTCGAACTTAAAACTGTTGGTCACGCTCTTTCTGATGAACAACAGATCCAAGCTCTGATACGTTCGCTGCCTAATCATGGGAACATCTTAAGGTCATTTTGACCCACAATGAAAGTATTAGAACTTTTGGTGATGCAGCTCGACATGTGGAGCTGAAAGATGAAAGGGTAGGAGCTTTTAAATCCTCTTCTGCTGCCTTCTATGCTGGTTCTAGTTCCAAATGAGCTTCGAGCTTCAAGAGAAAGAGAAACTGGAAGAAAGGGAAGAAGGGTAAAGGATTTAACAATGATAAACCAGTGAACAATGCTAAAAATAAAACTGATGAGAAGAAGGGAAAGAAAAAGCTTGCGAAAAAGAATAAGAAGGATAAGAGTAAAATGACTTGCTATAACTGTCACCAGTTAGGTCATTTTGCTAGGGAATGCCCTGAGCCCAAGAGGGACAAGGTAGATCCATCTAATTCTATTTCAAGTATTATAAATGTCTCTAGTACTGTCTTATTAACTGAATCTTTTCCTTTGTGGATTATAGACTCAGGGGCAACAGACCATGTAACAAGAGATAGGGGGAGCGTTTGTTGATTTTTGTCGTGTTCCACAGGGGACAAGATGGATATATGTAGGAAATAATGCTCGTGTTGAAGTCAAAGGACTTGGAACTTGCAAACTTGACCTTGACAACGGTCGAGCTTTTATTCTACATGATGTACTATTTGCTCCTGATATCACGCAAAATCTTGTATCTGTATCAGTATTACTTAAATTAGGATTTGAAGTATTGTTTGCTAAAGACTCGGTTTTTTATTAGCAAAGGTGATGTGTGTTATTGTAATGGATTTATGCACGATGGTTTTATGATTTTAGATTGTAATCGAACATCTTTTAGGTATTATGATGATTATTCATATTCACTAAATGCATGTTCATCTAGTAATGCTTGTTGAAGTAGACATATGGCATGCTAGATTAGGTCATATTGGGCAAGATAGGATGAACCGTCTTGTAAAAGAAGGGTTATTGAACCTTACTTCTAAAGTCGAGTTATCTAAGTGTTGTTGATAGAATTTCTTAATCGTGTTCGTTTATGTGGGTCTTTACAACAGATTAATTCTACCAAACAATAATCTTGTGATTTTATGTTCTTGGGGAGGGGGAGAGTTTTTTAGAGAGAAATATTGCAGTAGGGATTGTATTAATTGTGTGGAATGTGAGAATTGTGTGAATAGTACAAGGGAGGCCTTATTTATAGGTGTGTAAGTGTGAGACGGCACCTTACGAGCCTATATGGCTTCCGGTGTTGACGAGGGTTCCTTACCCTCGTCTTGGTCTCTCACACTGCTCCTTATGTCGTGCCTCATCCTGCTACTATACCTTAGACTAGATGGGCCTCATTAAAAACCTCACCGTAAACCACCCTTGTGGACAAACTGAACGGAGAGAAAAAGAGTGCACCACCGGTGTCCTATCGACTAACAGGAGAGCTCCTGGGTGAGCTCAGAGGTGAGCACTCGGGCGAGCTCTGGTGCCCCTGGCGTTGTATAACAGGTGGTGCCTCGGAGGCTGGCGCCCTGGATGCTGGAGGCGTGTTCTACACTCCAACGAACTCATGGGCGACCTCCCAGGTGTTGGGCATCTTGATTCCCTAATTTATTTCGAATAGCTCGCCCATCAACAATTGCCCCCAGCTCGCCTTTATCATGACTCATGGCATGTGCAGGCGAGCTGGCATGCGAACTCTCGGGAGAGCTCCTGCAAGGCGGTCTCTTGAGCAGACGTGGGCGGAATCTGAGGCGTCGTGCGCGTCTTTGTAAGTGTCATTTCCCGCGCTCATAATAATAACTTTCCAAATTCTTTGCAAAAAGGTCCCTGGTTTCTCAGGAAATTCGAGCTCGCGCCCCATGTCTATAAATAGGCGAAATTAAGACAATTCCTCACTTTGCTTCTTCACTTCTCAGAGCACATTTCTGGCAATCGTTTCTTTGCTCCCGATGTGTCTCCGAGCATCCCCCAAGGTAGAAATTTGGATTTTTCTTCTTTCTTATTTCAAATTCTTTTCATTGAAAATCGAAACTTTCCAGCGACGCTTCTACCATGTCTGAGAACTTGAGCCGCACCGCTTCAAATCGTGATTTGGGAAAAGAACCAATGACTGATGACTGTCCAAACCCCCAAGCGATACCTGTGATCATCTCCTCGGGCTCTGGGGCGAGCTCTGAAACTCTCCCGGACAGTGGCGAGCTCCTGGGGTCAGTTCGTTCTGACTCTGGCGAGCGGGCTACTAATTTCGACGAGCAATCCCCACTCCGCAAGCTCTGGGATTACTCTGAGCGAGCTTCGGGGGGAGCCGTGGCCCCGGATGAAGAAGAGGTCACCGAGACCGAAACTCAGGGGGAGGTCGCCGAGGTTGGGGCTGGCGACATTGCTGGCGAGCTAGCCCGCGAGGTCGAAGAGGAGGTCGAAAAGGATACGGGGATGAAGGTCACTTATGAATACCTCCATTTTATTGACTTTCCCTTTCCCAAGCTTCCGGAACATCAAATCCCCGCTGAGGTCGTTCATGACTTCGACTGGAATGAATACGTGAGGGCCCATGAGGCGAGCTTCCCCTTTCCCCGGTGAGCTCCCATCCGAAGGGCTGCTGGCAAATCCGACCTTAAAGCAAATGGGGTGGAGAGCATCGTCAGCGAGTATGCTCTCCAGGATATTCGGAAGCGGTTCCGTATTCCGTTGGACATATTTATGTATGCCGCTGAGGAGAAAGAGCGAGCGGACCTCCCCCCTACCGGACTCACACCTATCAACTATCACACTCTGAAGGCCGGGCTCACCCTGCCCCTTCACCCCATCATCAGGAATTTCTGGCGGACACGGGCCTCGCCATTACACAGCTTACTCCGAACGCATGGAGCAACCTGTTGACAGCTCTGACCATTTTCGGCCTTGAGGGCTACGAAAATCGACTAAGTACGGCGGAGATCAGCGAGCTCTTCAACGTGATCCGGCAAGTCAGGGAGGGGAAAGGATATTATTCTTTCCAAGCTCGCCCGGGGGACAAATTCTTGGGCGACCTCCCCAATAAAATCCGGGATTGGAAGGAGCAGTTCTTCTTTATTGAGGGAGATTGGCGGGCTTCCAATGGTCGTGGAGGGCGCATCCCTACCCCCGAGACTTACGGGGAGGCGAGCTGTAGGTGGCGTACCTTAGCGTGTGTGCGTCGGATTAGATTACTGACCTAATTTATCTTTTTGCAGGTTTGAAGCGCCACAGGTCGAGCCGTGGGAAGCCGGAGATTTCAATTGGCTTCGAGTTCGTGCGGACAGTGTGTTGTTTGTGAGAAAAGAAAGATCGCGAGATCGAACATTTGTGCCAACATCACTGTCGCAGGCTCGCCGGCCTCATCACCTTGCCACACCACCTCGCCGCTCAAGGTTTTAATCTTTTCCATTTTGAAGTTCTCATAGCTCGCCGTCCCATACATTGAGACCGCCGGATTGCTTATCACTTATCTTGCAGGTGTAGGTCCCGCTGCCGAGCTCCCGCCCGTTGAAATTCCTGAAGCCTACCACTTCTTAGCTCGGCAGCTGAGGATGGGTAAACCTCATCCAGGAAGGGAAGGCATCCCCTCGGGAGCTGTTCTGGACGCGACGAAGAAACTAGAGCTCGCCAAACCCTGAACAGGGCACCCAGCCCCCTCCGCCCCACTAGACGAAGCAAACTTTCCACCGGGGGATGGCTCGCGAGTGAGTGAAGAAGAAGCTCGCCCCGTCAAGCGAGTTAGGACTGAGGGTGGCTCCGTCGAGCACAGCAGCCGAGGGGGCTCTGGATCAACCCAAGCGGGGTCAGGGCGAGCTCTCGTGACTCAACCTTCACAAGCACCTCCAACTCCTCAAAGTGCGCCCCCGCCGTCTCCCTATGGGGTCCCTATCCGGGATGATACCCTCCTCGGGCTCAACCCTGATAGGTTCGGGTAAGTGGGCGATCTCTTTTGAAGTTGGAAGCCATTGTGATTCTCCTGATTTTTGCTAACTGATTCGAGAGTGTGCAGGTATACTCCCGCCGAGCTCCCGCAGCGACCTGAATCTCTTCAAACCGCCGAGCGGTGCAAGGCCCTGAGCTCACCGAGGGATCTTCCGGAGGGGTCAACTCGCCGGATATTTACCGAGGCCCCCAAGTACCTTTCCACCTCGGAGCTCGCCATGATAGAGAGGCAAAAGTCCACCGACAAGGCGAGGTTGGCGATGCATTATGCTTGCTCAGCAATGGCGGTGGCCTAGCTCGTCACCGATGAGATCACTGCCGCGGACAGAGCTCGCCACGACGTGAGGAAAGAGCTCAATAAGGTGGGTGACGAGCGGAAAAAGGCTCTCGAAGAGCTCGCGAGGGAGGAAACCAAGGCGAAGGCTTCACTGGAGGCGGAGCGGCTCGCAGTCAAGAAGGCAGAGAAGCTTCAAGCCGGCCTCCGCCAGCAACAGGCCGAGCTCGAGGAAGCCTGCTGAACACTTGCTACCCGGGATGAGGAGCTCGCCCTGACTCGGGTTGAGGTAGGGCTCCTTCGGGATCAGAGCCGGGGGAATTCAGAGGAGTGTGAGAGGTTGCGGGATGAGGTCGCCGCCAAGGCCCTAGAGATCGCCGAGCTTAAGAGTCGCTCCGATGTCGCCATCACACCTGAGGCAATGGAGCTCGCCGAGGTGGTCGCCACTGACAAGGGCTATGTGCTTTGTTTTGCTGAAGTTATCCGCTCCTTCCAATGGGCGCGGATCAATAATGATAGCGAGTGGGAAACCCTTGTCAGCGACTTCGAAGACTGTTTGGAGAAATCTATGATCCCCCCCGGCACGGAGCTAAACATCGGAGACCTCGCGGGCTATGGGATCAATCTCGACGCTGCTCGTCAAAAATTCAACATTATTCAGATGAAGTAGGTCTTGACTGCCGACCTTGCCCAGGAGGCCGAGAATGCCGAGGGGGATGTTGGAGGCGAGGTCCCACCGACGTTGGAGCAAATGCAGGAGGCCTTTGGGGACGCGATGATTAACATAAGTGAGCTCGACACTAGTGGACTCTCTGGGAACATCATCTCGGATGTCGAGCTTGCCCTTCCCATCAGTCAGGTCGCCCCTGCTCCAGAGGTCGCCGATCCCGAAGTCTAGGCTGGCTTTTCTTGCTTTCATAGTTCAGTTTTAATAGGTCGCCGGGTTGTGGAGCTCGCCCAGAAGGAGCTCCATTTTTGTAGCTTTTGCTTTTTTGTTTAAGTAGATTTAGCTCGCCGGGCACGTGCAGCTCACCCAGAAGGAGCTTTTTGTAGTTCTAAGATGGCCAGCTGGTCGGCCTTTGTGGCCAGCACTGCTACTTATACTTAGGATTTTTTCAAGTATATTTTTGACTTGAAAATTCCTTAAGTATCTTTTGAATATAAGTCGAGCATTTTTTGTCCAACTCTTTTCACTTAAGTCTTTGCGCTTTTATGTTATAACTTTTAAAATAGCTCGTTCTTGTTTATTTTTCTGGTACATAATTGTTCGTCTTATTCTACTTTGAGAAGCGAATCGTTCGTTTTACGTCACTTACGACTACGATTGTACCTCTATTTTGAGAGTGCGTATTCTTCGTCTTACGCCACTTAGGGCCGCGAATCATTCGTCTTAGACCACTTAGGGTAGCGAACTGCACTTCGATTGATTCACGTTGGGCCATTGGGTTTCATGAACCTTGCCTTAGACGTTTTCTCGTCTTTTTCGCGAATTTTTCTAACTTATGGCAGCAGGTGTTTAGCAACCCTTTGAGAAGGGTACCTTCACGACCTTGGGCACGCCTTTGCCTTCGAGCTATTTAATCACAACGCTTGGGACCTTGGTCCTTGCGCATTGTGGATTTTCGAGTACGTGGGCGAGCTGGGTTTGGCGAGCTCCCTGGGGCAGTGGGCGACCTGGTGCAGCTCGCCTGGTTGGGGAGCTGCACAGGTCCAAACACTTGGGAATTTTTCTGAATTTCTCTGACTTTACAAATTTTCTGACTTTTTATAGCAACGTAATTTACATCGGTTGCCATTGACATTTCTGATGCAAACCTTCGACTAGTCTATTACAGGATTCTAGTCTATTGGTAGAACTTTTTCAGGTGGGCTGCACTCCAGGTGTATGACGAGGCGTTGCCTTCTGCGTCTTTAAGGTCGTAAGTGCCGTTTGGCCAAGCTGCGGTGACCTGGAACAGTCCTTCCCAATTTGAACCGAATACACCTGGTGGGGCCATCAACTTCTTTTTCAATACCAGGTCTCCGACCTTGAATTTTTGGTCTCAGACCTGAGAGTTGTAGTATTTTTCTGCTCTACGCTTGTAGGTGGCATTCTTCATCTCTGACGAGGCTCTGGTTTCTTCGATCAGATCCTTCTCCACTGCCAAGACCTCGTCATTCTTTTCTTCGTCATATCCTACCACATTCCAAGTCTTGTTCTGGACTTCGACCGGGACCATGGCTTCAGTCCTGAAAGCTAGGGCAAACGGGGTCTCTCCGGTGCTGGCCCTATAGGAAGTTCTATAAGACCATAAGACCTCCGGGAGTTCGTCTGCCCAGCTCCCTTTCTTTTCCTTGAGGCGGAGTTTCAATATGTGTTTCAGAATCTTGTTCACCGCCTCGACCTGGCCGTTCGACTGGGGATGATATGGAGTTGAGTAGTGCTTCTTGATGTTCCATGAACTGCAGAAGTCTCTCAGCTTTTGACCGTCGAACTGCCTTCCATTATCTGTGATGATCGACTGCGGAAGTCCAAACCTGCAGACCAGGTTTTTCCAAACGAAGCCGATCATCCTTTCCTGGGTTATAGTTGTGAGGGCTTCAGCCTCAGCCCACTTAGTGTAGTAGTCTACTGCTATAACAGCAAACTTTACACCGCCTCTACCAGGTGGAAATGAGCCGATCAAGTCGATTCCCCATTTCGCGAAAGGCCATGGGCTGAAAACCGATTTCAGTTGGTTGGCTGGGGAGTGGATGTTAGGTGTAAAAAGTTGGCACTTTCGGCACCTTCGAGCAAAGCTAATGGCATCTTTGCGAAGGGTGGGCCAGTAGTAGCCCTGCCTGATCGTCTTGTATGCCAATGCTTGCCCCCCAGCGTGACTCCCACAAATCCCTTCGTGAATTTCTTCTAACACTTCAGACCCCTGCTTCTTAGTTAGGCACTTGAGTAGGGGTAGAGAGAATCCACGTTTGTAGAGTTGGTCATCCAGCAGCGTATATCTGGCAGCTTGCTTTACTAGCTGGCTAGCTTCCCAGGTGTCCACGGGGCTGTTCCGTCTGTCAGATATTTTTGGATTGGAGTGCGCCAATCTTCACCATCTTCCTGCCCCCACTCGAAGTTTGATTTATCTTATAATCGAATGTCGAGGGGTTTTTTAGTGTGGTGCCTCGCCATTACTGGTAGCTAGCCGGGCTAGGGCGTCTGCTTGTGTATTTTCTAGTCGAGGTATCTGGTTGATGTAGACTTGTGTTAACATCGAGATCAGATGCGCGGCTATCTTTTGGTAGGTCATCATCTGCTGGTCTTTTGCTTCATATTTCCCCCGGACTTGGGATATTATTAGCTGGGAATCTCTGAAAACTTGAAGATTGGTTGCCCCCACAGCTAATGATAGCCTAAGTCCTGCTATCAACGCTTCATACTCTGCCTCGTTGTTGGTTGCTCGAAAGTCGAACCGGATTGCGGAGGTGAAGACTTGTATATCCGGGCTAATCAGGACCACGCCGGCGCCTGCTGCTATGCTGGTTGATGATCCATCTACGTAGAGATGCCACGGAGCTATACGCCCCCTCGTCGGATCTTGTGGGAAAGTTAGCTCGACAATGAAGTCGGCAAGTGCTTGTCCCTTGATCGCTGTTCAGGGTGCATAGGTTATACCGTATTGGCTGATCTCTAGTGACCATTTCAGCAGGCGTCTGGCGGTGTCTGTGCGCTGTAGTATTTGACGTAGTGGAAACATTGTTAAAACTTCTACCGGGTGGTCAAAGAAGTACGACCTCAATTTTCTAACACTCATCACCAGTGCATAAGCCAGCTTCTCTGTTGGGGTGTACCGCAACTCAGCTTCATGCAAGACTTGGCTTACATAGTACACTGGTAGGTGTATTTTTGCCTCTTCTCGGACGCGGCTAGGTATAGATACAACTTATCTCCAGGTATTGGCTTTGACAGGACCTGCGTATCCGCCAGGTATGTTTTGATGTCTTCGAAGGCTCTTTGGCATTCACTTGTCCAGACGAAGTGGTTTTTGAGGTGGAGCTTGTTGGCTTTGGCTGCCTCTTTGTACCTCCGTGTGTTTGCCTTAATTGCCTCGAAGAACAGGCGATTTCGGTCACCGGACCTGGAGATGAATCTGTTTAGGGCTGCCATGCACCCTGTTAGTCTTTGAACTTTCTGGACGGAATCAGGTGTACCCATCTCAATTATGCATTGGACCTACGTCGGGTTGACCTCGATTCCTCGTTGGCTAACTAGGTGCCCCAGGAACTTTCCGGAGTGCACGCTGAAGCTGGTCTTTCTGGGATTTAACTTCATGTTGTAGTGGCGCAGTATGTCGAAGGTCTGTTTTAGGTGGTCCAGATGGTCCTCCTTTCTCAGGCTCTTCACAACTATGTCGTCTACGTACACCTCCATGGATTCGCCAATGTGTTGGTCGAATATTTTATTCACCAACCTTTGGTAGGTGGCTCCGGCGTTGATGAGTCTGAACGACATCCTTTCCCAGCAATACATGTTCTTGTTGGTGTAGAACGTAGTATGCTCCTGGTCATCTGGGTGCAAAGCTATCTGGTGATAGCCCGCAAAAGTGTCCATGAATGTCATCATTTCATGGCCAGCGGTGCTATCTACCAGCTGATCGATGTGAGGTAGTGGGAAATTGTCCTTCGGACAAGCTTTATTCAAGTCTGTGAAGTCAATGCAGAGTCTCCACGTCCCATTGTGTTTTCTCATCAGGACGGGGTTCGCGACCCAATGTGGACACAAGGCTTCCTTGATGAGCTTGTTGTCTAACAATTTCTCCACCTCAATAGTTAGAGCTGCATATTTTTCTGGTCCGTATTTTCTTTGTTTTTGGCGCACGGGTCTCCTTGTCGGGTCTATGTTGAGTCTGTGGCAAGCATGTTCCAATGGGATCCCCGTCATGTCCTCATGGGACTAGGCAAATACGTCCAGATTGGTCATTAAGAACAGCTCCATCCTCGACCGGTACGGTTCAGGTAACTCAGAACCGATGAAAAGTTCTAAGTCCCTTTCTGGGTCCACCGGGAGTGCCGTTAATTCCTCTATGGGGGTGGCTTTTCTCTTTTGATTTTTCCACCTTGGGTCGCTGATGAACTCGTCCCACTCCTCTTGCGACATTCGCGTGGGTTCTTGACCTATGCGCGGTTCGAGATCATCGGGTTGGTTTTCAGCTCGGGCGGGTCCATCAACTGTTAGTACCTCCGGTGGTTTGTCAACTTGGGATGGTGCGGTGACTTGGGGAGTTGGGTCAACGTCCATCGGTGTTGGTTCTTGACCTCCCGCAGGCCCCCCATCTTGGGCTTCATTATCCACCTCCATAGTAGCAGGTTGTTGTTCCTGCGCAGGTCCCGACCCCTGCGCAGGTCCCAACACTTGGGTTTCTTCCAATCCCTCCATTAGTGCTGGTTGTGCGTCTTGCGCAGGTCCTGTGCCTTGGTCTATCTCCGACAGATCGCCTATCTCCATCATCTCAGTTTCGACCGAGGTGACGTCTAGGATGTTTGGCTCGTCTGCTGGAATCTGCACGTCCTCTTCAAGGACTTGGACTCGTGTAACCACTTTTTTGACCTGACCATCTTTCATTTGGAGTAAACACTCTCGGGCCTTTTTCTGGTCACCTTTTATAGTCCCGGCACCTTTTGGAGTTGGGAATTTCAAACAGTAGTAGTAGGTCGAACACGCCACCTTGAATTCATTAATAAACGGGCGGCCGAGGAACCCATTGTAGGAGGACTGCTGGTCGACAACTAGGAAATCTATGAGCCTAGTCAGTCTCCTTTTGAGGTCCTCAGCCGATACAAGTTGGACGCTCAACCTAACACTACCTAGGGGGACGGTTACAGCTTCTCTGAACCCCACTATCCTAGCGTTGCTAGGTTCCAGATACGACTCAAAATCACCTAAGGTATCTAAGGTGGATTTGAAGAGGATGTTGGTGAATGCGTCGGTGTCCACAAGTAGCCTGTGAACTCGGACGTTCATGATGTTGGCAGTTATCACCAACGAGTCGTTGTGGGGCATCAGTACCCCTTCCAGGTCCGCTGAGGAAAATGTCAGCTCATTAGTAAGCTGTGAGACGGACCTGGGGCCGGAGCTGCCTTCCTGGACTTGGTTTATGGCCCGGATTTCAGCCTTCCTCTTCCTCTTGGATATGGAGATCCCCCCTTCCTGGAGACCTCCGACAGCTCCGATCTCCTCCTCGAGAACTAGGAGTTCTCGGTAGGGCTCCAAGTTTTGCTGAGGTTGGGGAGGTGCCCTCCGCCTGTTCTGGGGACCAGGTTGGTCTGCTTCCTCGTCCTCATCATCGGAGGTAGCCCTCGTCTTGAACCTTGGCCTCTTAGATGGGGCCTTCTTCACGAACTCCGCCAGCTTCCCATCCTCGTACAATTTCCAGAGCTGTTTGAGGAGGTCTCGGCACTCGCTGGTGAAGTGGCCGATGGCTTGGTGGTAGGCGCAGAATTTGTTAGGGTTGAGCTTTGTGCGGTCCTGGCAGATCCGCCTTGGCTCCTCCAGCATGGCCTTGCCTTTGACGGCGGTGAAGACGTGGTCAACGGAGACAGTGAGGACCTGATTGAGCTTTTCTTTGAGCTCGTCTCCCTTGCCAAAGGCCTTTAAGTTCCGGGGGCTTTGTAGGCGCCCCCGGACTTCTTCCCGTAGGGTTTCCTTTTTTCGTGGGCACCGACCTCTTTGAGCAGTGCTTCATGCATGGTTGCGAACACCCCCGCCTTATGACGGAATTCGGTGTAAGTGTTGGGACATGCGAAGTGCATCTCCTTCCAGAGGTCGGTGCCCCTCTTGAGCCCGGCCATCGCTGCGACGACCTTGGTGTCCTTGCTCACCAGCTCGCCTTCTAGCAGGATTTTGTCGAACCTTTCTAGGTACTGCTGGTCGGTCTCGTTCTCGCCTTGATGGATGTTGGCGAGTCGGTGCTTCTGGGTAAGGTAGGATCCGAACCCAGAGAAGTGGGCCAGGAACTCCCGCGAGAGTTGGCCAAATGAGCAGATTGACCCCGGGGCGAGCAAAGAGAACCAGCGGTGAGCTCGGTCCCCTAGGGTCAGCGGGAAGTTTCGGCACTGGGTGGAGTCGGTGGTGCCAACCGAAATCATGAAGTCCGCGTACTTGGCCAGGTGGACTTTCGGGTCAGATTCGCCCTCGTACGCGGACATCACCGGGAACTGGATTTTCTTCTGGACCGGTGCGCGAAGGATGGCGGGTGCCAATGGAGATACGGGGAGAGTCGTGGTGTCAGATCCACCAGACTTGGCTGCTACTTGTGCTTGTAGTATTTCGACGGCCATTTTTAGTGAGGCCAGCTCGTCATCACGGGTCACCTCTGGCGGAGGTTGCTCGAAGGTCGTGCGTCTCGTGGATGCACGTCCCCGAGGTGCCTCACTCTGGGGTGACCTCTCGGTGGCGAGCTGGAATTGACGTCCGCCATGGGGACCTAGCCGATCAGTGGCGGGCCTCCTTAACCTTTCGTGGGCGGACCTGCGCGGTTGTTGGTCAAAGTCCCCGTGGGACGCAGCTGGGGCTGCCGTCCGTTCATTTTCCTCGTATCTCAGGCCCAGGCGGCCTTGGAGGACTTCCCTCCTCTGTGATTGGTGGGTGCCGGATGCCCTGGTGTAGGCTGACTCACTTCCGGTGTAGGGAGCGGGATCCTCCTCCACCACCTTGGCTTTGCCGGTCCTTTCCCTATGCCGGCGAGCTTGTGCCGAGCTCACCTCCTCCTCGGTGGGGAGGGCGCTGTAATCCCCCTGGTCTGGGTGCCCTGGGTGGGCCTGGTCTGCTCCCGGGCTTCGACAGCTGGAGCTCGCCTGGGTACCAGGGCGAGCTCGTCTTGCTGTCTCTGCTGCAACCTTTGTAAGGTCGCGATGGTGCGTTGGAGCTCGTCGGGGTTGCTGACCA
>JAPKLY010003770.1:0-17213 GCA_026898435.1 Prunella vulgaris
TTACTTTATATATCATTTCAATATAATACTAATTTTCATTAAATTCATTGCCACTTCACAAATGAGAAAAAGATTGGTGAACGGAGGGAGTAGTATTTAGGGGGCGCTTGATGATATGAAAATTCTTTAATGATACTAAGAATGAGGATAAATGTACAATAATTATAACAGTTAGTGAGGATAAAAGATGCACATAATATTATTTTACCTCATAAATAAGATAATCATCAACCCCATTTAGTTATCTTCTTCTCATCTTATAATCATCCTCCTCAATCGATTCTCAAGCGACAACCAACAATTTTTTCTTTTTCTTTTTTCAACTTTTTTCAAAATTAAAACACAACGCTAACGATATAACCACTATGAATACAAACATCCACCCAACATACGTAAGAATTACGGTCGAAAATTTTAAAACTATCTCACTATTAGTAATGCATCAATTACAAT
Source organism: Prunella vulgaris (assembly GCA_026898435.1). Classification (NCBI taxonomy): domain Eukaryota; kingdom Viridiplantae; phylum Streptophyta; class Magnoliopsida; order Lamiales; family Lamiaceae; genus Prunella; species Prunella vulgaris. The sequence continues at coordinate 454 of JAPKLY010003770.1, forward strand.
GAGATAAAGTGTAGCACATTGCATCAAATTAGACTCATATAAAAAGCTTAGACATCAATTTTCACATCACAACTCTATGTTGCAACTGCGGCCAAGGATTTCACACATCAGAAATGGATGATTGTTTTACCTTTGTATTTCAAATCAACAATCTTGTCAAAGATAAAGCACCATTTAAATACCATAATTTTTAGCAAAAAAGAAATCTATGGAATGCTTTTGTTTTGCTGAAAATGGGGAGGCAACATCTCCAAAAACTTGTTCTTTTTTTGTGTAATTGATTCCACTTCTTTATAGCCAAAGTGATCTCACCGGTCATCATTACTCTTCCAAGTGATATATATGTAATATCTCCTGCTCCTTTTATTCATGTAGGAATTTACACTTTACGGGATGACACATTTTAAAAAAAAATATATTTTATATATAAAGTAGTGATATATGGATAATATGTGTATATGTTTGTGAGTGTGCACGTAAATCAATGCTTTATTTTTTAGTAGTGTGCAAATTTATGTGGGACGTCCAAATAAGAAAAGTCTATAAATTCCAACGGGGAATATTTTAATACTCGCAAACTTATTTTCATGTTTTTTCTTTATAATTGCATGTACTCTCTTCTATTTTAATGCTCGCAAACTTATTTTCGTGTTTTTTTCTTTATAATTGCATGTACTCGATATATATAAATGTATTATTTGTATACTAATTATCTTTTTCGTTCATTAATTAATATGCATTTTCACAAAAATTATGTTCATATATATAATATATATATAATTATATATCTATATATATATATATATATATTAAAATGTATATGTATTTTTTAAAATAATGTATCTTTAAACTGGCAATTTATCCATAGTATATTGACTATATACTAAAATTTGAAATTAATTAGAATGATTTCTCTCACATGAATTAAGGGAATCGTTTGATATGAATTTTTTCAAGTGGAAATGAAAATGAAGATAAATATTACTCCCTCCGTCCCGGGCACACGGATTAAAAAAAAAAAGCACAGTACGTAAGTATCAAGTTAATTAATAAAATATAAAAAGTGTACTTTCTTGACTTTTGTGAGTGTAAATTATTTACTTTTTAAGGTAGAAAAAAAGAGTTGAGACGTCCCAAAATAAAAAAAGAAAAAAAAAGAGTTGGGACGGAGGGAGTATATAATAGTAATTATGGTAGTTAGTGATAGCAAAAGACATACATAAATATTACTCCCTCCGTCTTTCTATAAGTTGCTCATGTTGCCATTTTCGTCCGTCTTTCTATAAGTTGCTCATTGTTTTTTTACTTTTTTTGAAAACTACTATTCACTTCTTTATTATTATTTTCAATACTTTTTACACTATTTTCATTACTTTTTCATTTTTCTCCATCACATCACTCATATTTTTTCACTTTTTCTATCACATCACTTATACTTTTTCACTTTTTCCATCACATCACTTATATTTTTTCACTTTTACCTTAATTCGTGTGCCCAAAAGCAACGAGCAACTTATAGAAATACGGAGGGAGTATATTTTTTCCAAATAAAATAGTTATTATCCATTTTGGTTAACCCCTCTCATCTTATGATCATTATTCTCAATCAACCAACTATGCCACAACGAACTAGGTTCTTTTTTGTTCGTTTTCTTAACGCAACACTGATAATATAGTCATATAAAAATAAATATTCATACAATATAAATAAGAAAAAAAAAATTTCATTTTTCATTCCCAATAAACATTTAAAAATAATCGGCCTTGGTTTTGCCATGGCAAATCAGAAAGATTCACTTGTCGATTCAACGTTCCGTCAATCAAGTCATGAGATGTAAGTTTTGAAAACTCATGTAAATTAACGTTTGTACAAATTCACTATAAATATAGAAGCTTACTGAGTGAAACAAATATTACCTTATATGAGTATGTAGGGTATGTATGAGTTAAGTCTAATCATATGTGGCTAAATATGAAATACTACTCCTAGTACACAACCATATACTTCCTCCGTCCGTCCCAAAACAATTTACAAGGGAAGAGGGACACACTAATTAAAAAGAAAGTATAATAAAATTAAAAAAAGTAGTATTTTGAGGGTTAATTTGGTAAATTTTTATGTATAAAGTGAAAAAATTAGTTGGATTGAATGTAATATGGGCCCAAAAAGTGAAAAAGTAATGACATTTTGTGTAAATATGTAGATATTGTGAGGATGAAGTTTATAAAATAATTTAGTTTTTTGGGTTTGCAGGTTCCTTTGGGACGTCCCGAAAAGAAAAACTTGCAAGTTCCTCTGGGACGGAGGGAGTATAAAAACTAAGCCTATTTATTTTCAACAAATTTTAGTTATAGGTAAAATAGATAAATCAAGCTTTTTTTTTTATTATTATTATAAACATATCATAGTCATTTATAAATTAAGTAGTATTAGTTGTTTGTGAGTATAATTTTGTTTAGATGGGGAGTATAAATTTAATAACACGTGAAGTAATTAAATAGATACGGTCAATGTCAACAGGGACGGGGTTAGGGTTCTTCGAGGCGGGTGCCGACTGCGTTCGGGTCTTGGCGATAACATCTCTAACCTTGTTCTGAAATTAAATAAAATAAAATTATAAATTAATAAGAGTTAGTAGAATAATTAAAGACTAATTAGAACAAAATTATAAAATACTTATGTGAATCTCGTGGTGCGGTGGTAGGTGAACTCCCCAGTCTCCTAGTTCACTGGGCGACTAAAACTCAATCTCTCGAAGTAGGAGGGCTTCCGGTCGAATTCTTTCTCTTATTAAAAAATTAAATTAAATTAATAAATTTAAGGTGACCGCCTCAACGGTCGCGAATATGGCGGCTCATTTTGCAACCGCCTGCAGACGGTCGACATATTAATTTAAAATTTGGTGAAGTCACGAATATTGGATTTATAATAACCTGCGTGGGATAAGCGTAGCGACCACCAAAATGGTCGATTATATACTATATTAGCAACCGTTTTACAAAACGATCGTTAAATCGGCCGCTTATTGTCTGATTTCGATCAATTGTCAAAATCCCCCTATAAAATATAATTTGGGACAGAGGGATGCGTCAAACACAACAATATAAAGAGTAGCACACATTGCATCAAAATTAGACTTATAAAAAGCAAGACATCAATTTTCACATCAGAACTCTGTGTTGAAATTAGACACTGTTTCAGACATGAGAAATGGATGATTGTTTTTACCTTTGCATTTCAAATCAACAATCTTGTCAAGGGTAAATGCCATATTTTTTAGCAGAAAGAAATATACTGAAATGCTTTTGTTTTGCTGAAAATGGGCACGCACTCCCCCCTTCAACATTTTGGACAACTTGTTTTATTTCGTGTAATTTTTTCCACTTTTTTTTTGTAGCCAAAGTGATCTCACCGGTCATCATTAGTCTCCCAAATGATATATATGTAGTATCTCCTATTATATATAAAAATGCTAATTAATTCTCCTAAACTTATTTCTATGTTTTTTTCTCTTTATAATTGCATGTCTAATGATTTTAAAATTTGAATGATCCCTCTCTCATACACAAGTTGTGTAAAAATTTTGTGTAGCACAGAATGTCTATGAATATGTATTTGATTTGTATTGAGTGTTAAGTGATGATAATATATTATTTTCCTATCGTTATTTGAGAGAGAGAGAGAGAGAGAGAGAGAGAGAGAGAGAGAGAATACTTACAATCAATCACATTATTTTTTAGTGGACCTATAATTATTTCACAATATCCTTACTTTATCTACTTTATTTCATTTTTATTAAATACTCGTGCTCACACAAGTAGAAATACATTTGGAAAACAGAATGATCGAGTATTGATGTGGATGAATATAAAGTAAACGTGATTAATATTGAATTACATGAAAATAAATTTGTAAATATATAATAGATGGGGATATTTATTTGGATGTGAGGTGTGATGTGCAAATCCAAGGAGTAGGTGTAATGAAAGTAAATCTATCCCTCGTCTAGTTGGACACATATCCAATCAAATACCCCTTAAGAATTCCACAATACTTCATAATATATGCTCTCTTCATATTGTGATTACTTTCACATTTCTTTCTTTTAGAAGTTTTAATATTACTTTCATATTTTAAAAAGATAATAACTCATAATCAAAAATATTTTTATTATATTTTATTCAGTTTCACTAATTTTTTAATATACGTGTCATTTTATGAAAAAAAATTGAATTTGAAGCAGCACGAGTATAAAGTTAAAAATAAAAATAAATTGAAATAAAAAACATTTGGATTGATCAACCTATTTTGTCGCCCATGTTTTGGCCGATTCAACTACTCCCTCCGTCCCACAGGAATTTGCACATTTTTCTTGTTTGGACGTCCCACATAAATTTGCACACTATAAAAAATGACACTACAAAAAAAGTCTTATTTAAAGAGGGGATTTAAAGAGGGCAATAAAACCCTTGGTATTAAAGAGGGATTTAACGAGGAAAAAATTTAACGAGTATTTTAACGAGTGAAAAATATACCCTCGCCTTTAATATAGATGACGAGGGCAGTTTTCCTCGCCATTCATCTAATACAAATTAACGAGGGTGAATATCTCTCGCCTTTCACCTTAATATAAATTAACGAGGGCTGGCCACCCTCATCTTCCTCTGACACACATTGGTGACGGGAGCAATCCCTCGTCTTTATACATATATCATCTTTAAGTCCATTATGCACTATTTGTTTATATAAAGTTTGTCTAGTCTGTATATATATTAATCATATATAGCTAATAATTATTTGTTTATATGTATATATAATATGTATGCATATACGTAAGTTTTTATATTAGTTCCTTAATATATAATTTATTTTATGTTAACTATGTAATAATAATATTTAGGATATTAGGTGATAATATTATCAATTAATATATATTAATTTATATTTATAATTCTTTAATTTTTGTGTAATATGTATAATTAACATATTGTGGATATGCGGTTGAAATAAGAGGAATTCGATTCGTAATTTTTTTTTTCATATCTCCATTACCATATTAATCAAATTTAAACTATATTAAAAATAATTTAACTAAAAATGATAAATAAATGTGTATATCCATAATTGTGTTAATAAATAGTGAAAAAAATTTAAAAAATTATTTTATAATTTAATAAAAATATTTTAATTAGAACAATCAATTTATGTGTATATTATATTAATAAATAGTGAAAAATATTATAAAACTAATTATTTTATAATTTTTAATAGTGTAAAAATAATAATTAGGTAATATATAAACAATTAAAATACATATAATAAAGTTATAATATAAATATAAAATAAAATAAAATATATATGATACATATATATTATAATCTAAATCATATCAATCAATAATTCTAGCCCAAACAGCAAGAAACAACACGCAAGACCTCTCCCCTATACGGAGGTCGCGTGTTCGAATCCCACGGGGGGCGAAATTTGCCCATGTTTGCCTCAGTTGGGGTGCCTATGTGCATTACCGCACGTGCAGGTTCGAAACCCCGTTCCAAAATTTTAATTAATGTCAAAAAAATGGCGAGGGCTGACCCGCCCTCGTTATTGGCGAGCATTTTAGTGAGGGCGATGACGTGTACTTTGGCGAGGGCCACGTGGCCCTCGTCTTTTCTGTTACTCGCTAATGCCCTTGTTAATTGTCGAGGGCCCACTTTTTGCCCTCGTTAACTAATAACGAGGAGATTTTAAAGAGGGCATTTTTTACTCGTTAAAATTCTTGCCAAATGGCTTCCCCTCGCCATTCCCCTCTTTAATACCCTCTTTTTTTTGTAGTGTGAAAACATTGATTTACGTGCACACTCACAAACCTTTATATATATTTACCCATATGTCACTATTTTATATATAAAATACATTTTCTTTAAAAAATGTGCCGTCCCGTAGGGTGCAAATTCCTACGGGACGGAGGGAGTAGTTTTTTTTTTTTGCCATGGCAAATCAGAAAGATTCACTTGTCGATTCAACGTTGCATCAATCAAGTCGATGTAATTTTTGAAAATTCGTGAAAATGTATGTATGATTCACTATATATAATACTCCCTCCGTCCCGTAGGAATTTGCACCCTACTGAACGGCACATTTTTTAAGAAAAAATAGTTTTATATATAAAGTAGTGGTATATGGGTAAATATGTGTAAAGGTTTGTGAGTGTGCACGTAAATCAATGCTTCCTTTTTTAGTAGTGTGCAAATTTGTGTGGGACGTCCAAATAAGGAAAGTGTGCAAATTTCTGCGGGACAGAGGGAGTAGTACCCTAATGAGTGCAATACGTATACTTTTTTACCTTATATGTACATGTACCTAGTGTATGTACGAGTTACGTCTAATCACAAGTAGGTAAATATGAAATACTAATTAAAAAAAGTCTATTATTAATCAGATATATCGTGTAATATTACTTCAAATTAATACTAATTAAAAAAAGTCTATTATAAATCAATTATATTGTGTAATATTACTTCAAATTTATACTCTCTTCCCCATCAACAAGCTAACCATCTTTTTAGATAGGGTGCTCTTCAATAAATTTCTTATATCATTTTTTATAACTCACGTGCTTCATTTTTACTTTTTTAAAAAAAATTTACCCTTCATTTTTTTCTTATCGTACTTGTATTACACTCTATTTATATTAATAGTCAAATATGTCTGTGAAAAAAAATTCATGAAAAATTTATAGGTGAACGCCAATAGTAACGTTTAATAAAATCATGAATATTATTGAAAATAAACACAAAATAAGTTCCATCTTAGTAATTGACCACACCTTGTGAATTTTTGAACCTCGGGCCAAAAGAGGAACATACTCCTAAAACTCAAGCCTCACCACTACACCAATTTCTAAGGGTTAAATATTCTGATACATATTTAATTTAGTTCAATTCAGTTCAATACATATCAGTAAGGCTAATTCAGCAATATCCAAATTCGTTCAAAAAATTTATTTGTGCAGTTTAGTTTGAAAAAAGTAAAAAAAAAAAAAAATCGATTCAATTTTAGTTTGATCCTTGGCTAAACGAAAATAATGAATTTGGTGAAGTGGCCTAGCGCTTGGGCCAACACATTAAGTCTAGAGCTATTATTCGAGCTGAGTTCTTGAAATTCAAGGCGAGCTCGACTCAGTAACATTAATGAGTAGGGGTGTAAATGAGTCAAGCGGCTCGCAATCTACTCGTGCTCGACTCGTAAAAAGATCGGAATCGACTCGAACCAAATCGAGTCGAGCCCGAGTTCGAGCTACTCGAGTAGTTCTCGAGTTTGAGTTCGAGTTCATAAATAATCGGCTCGAGAGGCTCGCGAGCCAAATCGAGCTTGAACAATATTTAATATTTTTTATTAATTTTTTATATATAAATAAAGTTATCGAGCTTGAGTCGAGTCGAGCTTGAATTTTAGACAAAAAAAGAGCTAAAATATATTTAATATTTTATTTTAATAAAATAATAAAATTGTCGAGTCGAGCTCGAGTTTGTCGAGTTCTTAGCCGAGTCAAGCTCGAGCTAAAAAAATCAAGCTCGATCGAGTTCGAGTCGAGTTTCGAGCTTCGAGTATTGCTTTTGAGTTGAGTTCGAGCTTAGCACTACTCGGCTCGACTCATTTACACCCCTATTCATGAGTGAGGAAGTGAGCCCTTATCAAATTGATCTTAGCGTAACGAGTCTAACAAAAGTATAAGAAAAATCTCAATTACTCATAACAAATCACGCCAGGTCGGACTCTCGAGCGGCTAGATTCGTATAATAACTCTACTTAAGTTTATCTGTAGCGGACAACATATGATAATTTATTGTCCCATCCAATAGTATAAGATTTTAGGTTACCTTAACCTGGAAAATTGATTTAGCTCACAATAGCCACTAGCCTCCTTGAGAAATACACTATTCATAAAAATATTTTGTAAATTTTTTTACATATTTTTGAGAAAAAATTCGAACATATTTTTAATTTTCACTATATTTAAAAAAATATCTAGAAAATAAAAAAAATTAAAAAAAAAATTGCGGAAAAAAAATAGTGTATTTATCTTGGTAATATATTATCCGATTTGACTTTTGCATTAACCTGGGCCCTCGATATATTACCCTCTACGTCATAGCCTAATGGTGAAGCCCAATACCCCACTATATATACCCATTAAGTGCAAACATGGTTAAAATCAAAAGTAATTAAATCACATTGTTACGATCTCTTTATTGATTTTAATTCAGGAATATTAGTACATTTTAGTCTCACATTTAAAGGGCTAAGCATATTTGTCCTCCAAAAAACATGGGTGACAATTTGCCCACGTATCCTCCCAATTTCTTTAGTATAAATTTTATGTAAATTTCGGAGAGAAATAAACAAAAATTTAAATAATTAATAAAAATACATATTTATGAGACCCATGATAATAACTACATAAAGTGTGTCTATCTCCTTTTTAACTTTAGAAGAAATTTACACAAAGAAATGGAGAGGATCCGGACTGAACAATTTATCTCTTTTGTTTTAAATTAATTGTTCAATTCAATACCATAGTATCAAAATCAGTGTATTTTATTTAATATGTTCAATATTTCACACCGCACATATTTGACTACCTAATACGACCCTCTAAAGTGCACAGTTTTGACAAAAAAATATTGATATTCCGAAAATATAGTTCTACAATAGTAAAATATTTGAATTATATAGGATTAAAAATATATTGTTGCATCTATTTTTGGAGGACCAAAATATGATGAACTAATTTACAATTTACCCATTCGTAATATATTGGTGTTGGGTAATATATATATATATATATATATATATATGAATTAACTCTCATAATTATTTTCATACATGTAATTATATATTGAAGTCGAGGCTCACGGCATTATTAAATTTTAGGGAAAAAAATAAAGATAATTTCAGAAAATGACTATACTTACAAATTGGTTAAAAATATTTGTACATACGAATTTTTTACGTTTCCGTGCAAACAAAATTTAGGTGCATGTTTAAATATCTTGAATTAATTTTGCAAGTGTGGTAATTTTTTGAATTAATATGTAATTGCTCCTAATTTATAAAACTCATAGTATATGATTATGGCCATGTAATTATATATATGAACAAGACTTGAGTGAAAAATCGCGTTACAAATTTCTTTTCGTGTGATGTGTATCACTTTACAATACACAATATATTACTTTTAACTTCTTGAGTGTCTATTACACATTTCAAGATGCAAGCACCATGTAAATTTGCAAAAAGAAATTAAATTAAAAGGTTTTGCTAATTAAATAAGAATGAACATATATTTCCATTAATACGAGGCCTTTTGATGAAAATTCAAAAATAAATTTTTTTCGTATTGGATTCAAAATGGTAGCAGAGCCCAAATAAACATGTATCTTCATTGGTACGAGACTATCCAAGAAAAACTGAAATATAAATCTATATATGCAAACTTGACCAAAAGCGGACAATATCATTATAATACGGAGATTGATGTCTATCCGATCGAGATCATAACAATAACCACAATTTTCTTTTTTTGTAGTTCAATTGGTGCACAATTAATATTATGCCTGCAATAAAAACATTATTCAATGGAAAGAATTACGATCATCCAAAAATATATTTGAGTTAGACGATCCAGTCGGTGTATACAAAACTTTGCGTTATTATATTAATTTCGGCATAAAATTATTCCATTCATACCCTTGACGCAATGCAAAAATTTACTCCCCGAATGAGGTTATTGATGTCTTATAAGTGAAAGAAATATGTCCGAAGCAATGTCCTTTTTCGCCATTCAACAGTCGTACATTTGAAAACCTGCATGAAAATGTCAACAGTAAAAACATTACATACCTGGAGGGAGAGAAGGGCTCATCCGTCATTTCACACGGAACCCCGGCTGCGGCGTTCTCATTAGCCACATGAATCCATTTTTCAAACATAATGGAGCGGTTTTAGAGAGAGATAGGAAGAAAAAACTTGCTATATTATTTTTGGGGAGAGAGAAAGCCAAGTGGTGGACTTCTTGGATTTCATAAGACCGCTAGCTCCCTAGCTTTATCTACAACACCCACCAATTTTTTTTATTTAAAAAAAAAAGGAATTTTAATTTTTTTTATTTTCCAATTTTTCTTTGCAGAAAGTCTTCTTAGATTTTCAGAGAAAGATGGGAACCTTAATATAGTCTTTGTCTTTTGCTTCTTTGCATTCATTTCTATCTTCCCATCAAATCCCTACCCCCTTAATTACACCATAACCGACTGAACTTTCTCTCTCTTCCCCCCTCTCTCTCTCCTCCCCAACTCTTTATTTAATTTTGCACATATATATGTACATATGTGTATTGAATTTGATGATCTAGGATTTTCAATGAAGTGAGTATATGGGGTTTTCAAGTGAAGACTCTTTTAGCTCATCAATATCACACTCTCATGGCTTCCAATAAAGGCACCAACAATAGTACTAACAAAGAAATATTGGATCATCATCAGATGCATCATAACCAAATCCATCACCATCACCATCAGAATCATCATCATCATCACAACAATCAAATATCCTTCGGGATGATGCAGTCGCCGTCGTCGTCGTCCGCCATTCCCGGCGGCGCTAGCTTCAACATGTAAGAATTTTTCTTAAATTTGTCCAATTTATTTTTTATAAATTTAAAAAAAAAAAAAATTATTTTATGCAGAAGCAATGATTCCGGGGCTTATGACCTGGGGGAATTGGATCAGGCCCTCTTCTTGTACCTCGACGGTCAAGATCATTCCGCTCAAGAAAATAGACGTAAATATTTATTTTTTTTATTTAGAATTTTTTTTTGATTTATTATTTTTATAGAAAAATCCAAATGCTTTATGGAAAGCTTATACTGAATTCTGATCAGATTCTCATGGGGAATTGGTGTTTGGGGGTCATAGGGAAAGTATGTTCAATTTGAACAGATCAAGATCGTTGATTGTACCTTCTTTTGACCAAATTAAAAATAATAAATTTTTTTTCTAAAATAAAAATTGTGAAAATTTTAATTTCTGAAAATTGGGTCCAGGGCATGTAACAAACTTCTGATACATGAATTTCTGCGCAGCCTGATTGTACTATGAAAAACCACAGTACCAAACACAGATTGGTTCTTTTTTCTGTTTCCTTTTCTTTCACACCTTCATTTGCATGACTTTTCTCCACTATAATTATCATGTCAGAGAATTAAATTAAAAATAAAATATTTAATTTATTTATTTAATTTTTTCTTATAATTTGTAAAATTTTGCAGAAAATAATAGTGGGATGAGGCCACCAACTCTGAACATTTTCCCTTCACAGCCCATGCATGTAGAGCCACCCGCAACAACATCAAAGGTATAAAAAAACAGTTTGTTTAACTAATTTTCTATTTAAAGAAAATTAATAAATTGTGGAAATTAATTAATGATTAACAGCTAATTAATGGGTTTGTTAATTAATTAATCCCGATCGTGTGTTTGGTAGGGAAACGCAGGATTAGTTTCGCCATCAAGCAGCGGTTCCAAGAGATCATCTGAGCCGTCCATGGAGTTATCCAACCCTAGAAACGATGTTGCTTCGGCGCCTGAACACGACAAAGCAGTTAAGGTTAGGACATAAAATAATATCAATTTTGTTAGAGATTTTTGAATATTATTATATACACACATTTATGTGTATGTACGTATATTGGAAGATTCTAGTGAACTGAGATTTTGTACTTTTTTAATTTTGATTTTTAAAAAATTGGTTTTTCTGTTATTGTTGCTTTCTTTGTTATGGTAGCGTGAGGGAAACCGCAAAGGGCCTACTTCAAGTTCAGAGCAAGAAGGACCAAAAACACCAGATCCCAAGGTTTTTTTTTTTAATAAATAAATTAATTTTTTAAAATAATATTGCTATTCTTTTAGAATGGCATAAAATTATATTTCACCTGCATGTTTCTTCCAATTGTGTCCTTTTTTATTTATTTATTTTTTGTTTGTGATTTTTTTTTAAAATTCTATGTGTACAGACTTTGAGGAGGCTTGCTCAGAATAGAGAGGCAGCTCGGAAAAGCAGGCTTAGGAAAAAGGCAAGAAAATGAATTGATATTTTATCAACTAAATAATTTTTAAAAAAAAATTAATGATTAATCAGTTAATTAAATCACATTAATCAATAATTAATCTTGATTAATTTTGGGTTTCTTTGATGGCTTATTGCAGGCTTATGTTCAGCAGCTAGAGACAAGTAGAGTCAGGCTTACACAATTAGAGCAAGAGATACAAAGAGCCAGATCCCAAGTAAAAAATTATATTTTTCTATTGTCCAATCGAGATCAAATGTGTTAATTTGATACACGTCACGTACGTATTTATTGATAATATTATTAGTACTAGTGAAATGTGTTACTCAGATAATATAAATGAAACATGAAATTGTAAAATGAGATCAAATTAAGTACCATGAAATAATCGATAATTTTTCAATAATTAATTTGTTTTTCTATCAGGGATTCTTTTTAGGAGGAAATGCTAATTTAGGAGGAGACCAAGGCCTCCCTGCTGGCATGACCAACATGAATTCAGGTATTTAAATAGTCAATTATAATACGAAGCCAACTAATTAATAATATTTTTCAGGCATTTTGTCCATACGACTAATGACATAGAAACATATATTCTTCCAACTTGCAATTATTTCACGGGTATATAAATAATTATTTAATTATATCAATCAATGTATTTCAGATACGGCAGTGTTTGATCTGGAGTACGCCCGGTGGCTGGAGGAGCACCACCGCCTAATGATGGAGCTCCGGAACGCCGTCCACGAACACTTGCCGGAAAACGAGCTCCGAGTGTACGTGGACAACAGCTTGGCACATTATGATCAGGTTATCGCCCTCAAGGGTATGATTGCTAAATCCGATGTCTTCCACCTCATCTCCGGCGCCTGGAAGACTCCGGCGGAGCGGTGCTTCATGTGGATGGGAGGTTTCCGGCCATCGGAGCTCATCAAGGTTTGTTTAACACAAAACCCTAAAACAAACAAATAAAAAGAGAAAAGTAGCAAAGTACATTCCTAATTATTTGTTTAAAGAAAAAGTAATTTCGTACAAAAAATATTGAACTTGGTCTTTTATACTTTGCAATTTAGGTGTATTTTTTTAATAGTACCAACTGATTTAAAATAATTATATGGACTAATTGTAAAATAATATATTTTAAAGCGTTATTTTCAAATTGGTACACTATGTAAAATAAAAACTAATTATTCAACTCATGCTTACTCTCTATTATGCAAAAAATTTGTGTCAATTTATTAAAAATATACGATTTTGAAACTATTCCTAGTTATATTTGTTTCTTACCAAACATATATACGTTACAGTAAATAATTTGTAACTGTTCAGTGAAAACTATTTATACTTTTAAAGAAATTACACTTAAATTGCACCTGACACATACAAAATTAAAACTATATATATATATAATAAATTTCTATTCTAATCATTTAATTCCAAAAAGAAAAATTAAGATTATTTTTTGTTTAAAAGAGGTTAATTAATATAATGGGATGAATAAATAATTAAGGGAGAAGGAATTGAATGATAATGTGTGTGTGGAAAAGAGTAGAATAATGAGGAAATGGGTATCATGCAGTGGTTTGCCAATTATGGCGAGAAGTTAGGTTTTGTTCACAACCTGCCCATAAAGCCTATGTCTGGTACTACTCATTCTGGATACACATACTTGTGCGTGTGTGTGTGAGTATGTTGATTCTTGCACGCCTTATTTCCCTTTAATTCTTGATATGATGCTTATCTTTTCTTCACCCCCTAACGCCACACACCCCACCACACGTACACACAACAAAAGCACAATTTCTATTTATAAATTATAATATTTTGAGATATATATATAAGAAAATAGTTCATCACAAATTTTATGATAAAATTGTTTTAAAATATCAAATATTTAATTAAAAGTATATATAAAAACATCTCATCATGAGTATTTAAATTTTGAGTAAAAAAATCATCAAAATAATTATAATATAATGTCATCGGCCCCAATATTTGATATATTTGATGAAATTTTTAATACTCTTATTTAAATATTTGATACTTTAAATAAGTTTCATGATATAATTTATCATGAATAAATTTTATACAAAAGTTTTTCATATGCATAATATGTATGCATTATAAATTTAATAAATGTTTAAATAGTAAAATGTGCAATATATAGGAACATATCAACATATTTTCTTTTTTCTTTTTTTTAAAAAAAAAAATTAGTATGTGACTATTCTAATGCATGAATTAAACATATCGAATTCGTTTCTTGGGATTCATCTAATAATATTTTATGAAACAAATGAAGAATAAGAAAAATTCTATTATGGGGTTCTCTTTTTTTTTTTCTTTCTAAAATTAATTATATAATTATAGAAAACAAAGAAAGTTGGAGAAAAGGATGATACGCTTGAGAATTTGACGACATTGCAATTTTTATGTGTCATAATTGTTTAAGGTCAGTCACAAAAAAAAAAAAAAAACCCAGAAAATGAAAATTGTTAGATAATTAGTATAAACTATTTGAGTCTACACCTTTCTATAAATTAATATTTCTAATGAGGATTTTTTAATTTTTTTAATTTTTTATGGTATCAGATTGTTCTAAGCAAAATGAATCCCTTCATTTATAAATACAATAAATTAAAATAATATTTTTCAAGATATATGTGTGATAAAATCATGTTAATTTGCAGATAATATTGAATCAAATAGAGCCATTAACCGAGCAACAATTGCTTGGAATATGCACACTTCAACAATCAACTCAAGAGGCAGAAGAAGCCCTCTCACAAGGTCTTGAGGCTCTCACCAATTCTCTCTCTGAAACCATAGCTTCAGACTCTCTCACTCTCCCTCCCAACATGAACACTTACATGGCTCAAATGGCTCTAGCCATTAACAAGCTCTCCACCCTCGAAGGCTTCGTTCGACAGGTAACACACTTTTCTTATTTGGACGTCCCACATAAATTTGCACACTACTAAAAAATGAAGCATCGATTTACGTGCATACTCACAAACTTATACACATATTTATCCATATATGCCACTACTTTATATATAAAACATATTTTTTTTAAAAAATATATCGTCCTGTAGGGTACAAATTCCTACTAGACGGAGGGAGTATTAATTATTAAACCCCCATGCATGTTTTATATACATAGAAATTAGAGGATTGTATTATTTAGAAGGGTGGGGTTGGGGATGTCCAAAAAATGGTGCATGGATTTCTGTGAAGTAGAAGGCATATATGCTCCAACTCCAATCTCAGTTATGACACTCCATAAATAGTGGTGGGACAAAAATATCCTTATCACTGAGATATTGATCAGGCCCATCATCTCTGATGTCACTTTCTAACCGTTTTGACTTAAACTATATCAAATTGACCATCCTAATTATAACACACATATATAAAGGGAGTATTATTTTGTTTTTAATTAATTTTCGGTAACATAAAATAATATTCATATGGATTTCTAACTTATTTATATAGGCTGTAAGGATGATTTATTATAGTGATTGAACTAGTCATGCTAATAATAATTAATATAATAGTATATATAATATTTTTACTTAAAATCGAGAATATAAATTTCAAATTATTTTCTAAGTGGTTTTTTTTTTTTTTAAAAAGATCTAAGTTAATTACATCTATATGATTTATTCTATGTAATTAATTTGATATATATTAATTTATACTTAAAACCTTATAATGGGGTGATTGAAACCTTCACATTGGGTATTTTACGATGGGCCAACTTTATGACATAATTCGTACAAATAATTTGTTATGTATAGTTTTATAAAGAGTACTCGGCAATAAAGCTACATATATACGATTATACAAAGTTACTATTTTAGTTATTGCATATATTCCCTCCGTCTCAGTTATAAGTTGCTCATAATTTTTAGGCACTAATATTAAGAAGGGTATAAAAATATTGATATAGTACGTGTGATGTGATGGAGAAAAGTGAAAAAGTAATGAGAATAGTGTAAAATGTATTAAAAATAATTATAAATAAATGAATAGTAATTAAAAAAAATGAACAATATATAGTGAAACAGATGAAAAGAATAAAATGAGCAACTTATAGTGGAACATAGAGTAATTATCTTTATATTTTAAAAGGGGTATATAATGTGTACTTATTTTTTTTTTTATTATATCGGTACGTACTTTATTAATGTGATTTGATTTTATTGCTAAAAGGGTGTCATTATAAGTAATTTCTTAGGACACGTTTGTAGATAGAATTAACATTGACGTGACGTGTGATTTCTATGAACATATTAATCACCAAATTTAATTTCTCAATCACCATATAATTATTTGTATATAGTCGAGTCCTAAAAACAACATTGTTCGACACGTACCTACTACTAAAACATCATTAAAAAAAAAAAATCAAATCAATCAATACAATTGTCACATGACATTATTCTAAACCTACCACGAATTTCATACATATTAAATCATTTCAATGTAGAAATATATATGCAGAAGTACCTAGTCATAAATTGATTAATATAAACCCTAAAAAGTCAACATACACTCATGATGAGTTGTAACTTGTAACACATAATTTTCTCATATATTTTTCAAATAAATAGAATTCATAATTGAAAAAAA
>JAPKLY010003771.1:0-17212 GCA_026898435.1 Prunella vulgaris
TTGTTGAGCAATTTATACAATTGAAAGATTTATGTGGCTAATTGTACTTAGGAAATCACTCAAACAATAATCTAAGGATATTAATTGGGTTTATAATATGATTTAATAGTTGATATATAGAGAGAGAAATTATGTAATGTATCTTTTGTATTTTGGCAATCAGATCCTTACAAATGAGGTTTTTCCTCTTATTTATACCCTTCTAAGGGTGAGGTGGCATGTTTACAAGCCATGTGGCCTCTGGAGGTGACATGTGTCCTCCACTTGTCATCCTCTCAATCATCTGATCCACTGACTCTAACCATAATGTTCTACGCCTCTCCTATAGGTTCTTCGAACATCCTGTGTCCTCTTCTTCGAAGTATGGCGAGCAATGAGGCGAGCAGATGGGCGAGCACTACGGGCTTGTTCTCGGAGTCTAGTACCTTGCCTCTCCATGAGTCGGGCGAGCAGGTCGGCGAGCATCAGGGCGAGCATGGTGGCGAGCAACTCGGTCTTAGCTTTATGGGCTTGTTGCTTCGTTATACCAGGGCTCGAGCGTGCACTTAGGCGAGCAGCAGAGGAGTGGCCACGTAGGCTTGCTGCCTTGTCACCTCTAGGCTTCGACGAGCATGTGGGCGAACACCCCGGCGAATACGTGGGCGAGCAGCTGGCCCACTTTAGTTTGCTTATACTCTTACTTCTTTAATCCTCGAGTTTAGATCCTTTTATCAACATTTGCCCCTCAGTATATGCTTTGATTTGATATCAAAGTATGTATTGGAGTTAGTCTACCATGCTGACGAGCAGTTGGGCGAGCAATTGGGCGAGCAACTTGGCGAGAAATATGGTTCTCGTCTTGGTGCTCGCCTTTTTGCTCGCTCTCTCTCCCTTCGGTAACTGAGGCGATGTTCCGGAAAACAAGGCGTCTCCTTATTTTGTGTGCCAATCAATCACAAAAAGTCGTGCCTCTTTTAAAAACTTTTCAAATTTTTTTGCAATTAGGTCCCTGAAATTTTTTCCCTCTTTTACTCTAACCCGAATGTATAAATAGGGTTTTTCCTTCATTGTTCATTCTCTTCTTCACTTGCTTTCTCTCTGAATTTTCCGACGATCCAACATTTTTTAGCTTTCCTGTTATCCTTGCTGCTCTCACTCCGACGAACAATTTTGGTGTTCCCACCAAAGGTAATCTCTCAATCTTCTTTCCCTTCCGTCTTTTCCCTTGCATTACCTTCATTTCCTTTTAATTTTTGTGTGTCCATTTTCTGTATTTGTTCATCGGATTCTTCGCCGGAATTTTTGATCGGAATCCCGTTGGTGATACTCGCAATCCATAGTTAACACATCCTAGGGTCAACTTTCTCTTTCTCTCCTTTCTCGAATCATGTCGTCATCTTCAAGCCAGACCATTTCTCAACGGAATCTGGGCAAAAAACTAATGGTGGAAGATACGAAAGAAGGTGGCCCGATTGCGGGCTTATCCTCGGTCCATTTGGCGGGATCCGATTCTGCGATTGAAGAAGTTGATCGGTTTTTGGAGGAGGGAGGCGAGCAGGCCGGTAAGGAGACCAGCAGGCAGCCTGGCGAGCAGCTGGGCGAGCAGGTAGTCGAGCAGCCCGCTGCTCGCCCTGAGGGTGATGACACGGAGGATGTGGAGGTGCTCTCCTGTAGTTACGATAGTGACGACTCTATCACCGAGTGGTTCGAGTCTGTTAGCTTCCCTCAACCACACATGTCTGAGAGGTCCATCCCCGAGGGTGTTGCGCAAGAATTTGACTGGAGAGCATATTACGAGCGATATGCTGCCGATTTCACGACTCCTCCTCGATAATATCGGGACCTTGAAGAAGGTGACCGCACAAACTACAAGGCAAACACTGTGGTGAGCACTATTGATGAGGATGATCTTGACCACATCCAGAGGGAGTATCATATTCCCTGCGACGTTACGATGTATGCTCCTCGGGAGAAGGAAAGAGCTGACTGCCCTCCGGAAGGCTTAACAGCCATAAACGTGCATACTTTGGCCGCTAGTGTAACGTTACCTCTCCATCCTCTCATCGGCCACTTCCTGGAGACAACGGGCTTAGCGATCACGCAGCTAACACCCAACGCCTGTACATACTTGATATAACTTTGTACAGTCTTTGCCTTGGAGAAGTACAAGGACCGCTTGACTCCTCAAGAGGTGAATTACACCCTCTGCCTTAGCAAGTGCTCTGAGGAGGGCCAGGGTTACTATTACCTTAAGGCGAGGAGTGATATGAAGATTCTTGAGGGGCTGCCCAACAAAGTGAGGGATTGGAAGGAGCAGTGTTTCTTCATTGGAGGGGATTGGCTAGCCCCAGATAACAATGAAGGACTCGGTGGACGTATTATGTCTCCGACTGAGTTTGGCGAGTTGCAGCGTAGGGTTTATTTGTACTTGGAATTCTGTCTTTCGATATTGTGCCTAATGTCTTTGTTCTTTGTGTTGCAGGTTTGATCCCTCAACGTTGGAAGAAGACGAGCTTGTCCGAGGAATTCAAGTTTACTTGTATCCTTGTTTGCCACCGGAACAAGAAGGACATAACTTTTGAGTATTTGAACAAGTTCAGCTGCCGCGTTGCCTCGAGGTTAATCACAACTCCTCACCATCTGCGAGCTCAGGTTGCTCGTCCCGCAGGTATAACCATTTTAAGTTTTTATCTTATACTTCGACTTCGGGATTTTATGAAAATTTTCTAACTTTTTCTTTGTCTCTTGATGCTTGCAGTTCCTGAAGTTACTATCGCTATCCCTCCGTCCTTCAAGACTCTAAACTAAAGATTCGGGATGGCACGTACCAAGAGGGATCCCCCATCCGTGGTGTTAGCCGCTCAAGTTGCTGCCAAGACTACCAAGAAGACTGCTGGTACCGGGCCGAGTACCCGATCCACTGCCTCTCGGGCTCCTCGCGCCGAGGATCGTCAAGCTCCGAGTGACTCCCCAGGTGGTGGTAGCCGACGGTTACAACGGGGTGACGGTTCACGTGTTGAGCGTGAAAGCGAGGCTGCTAAGAGTGCAAGGGTTACAAGGCCTCCGAGTTCGGGTGGCTCGGGTCTGGCCGAGGTTCCGGAGTCCATACGTCCCACTCTTACTGGCACCCCGACTGCCCCCGCATCTATCCGCTCGATTGGCCAGTTGACCGACATCACATACCTGGGAATGGACCAGGAACGGGCGGCAGGGTATGACCCTCATATCTATAATACCTCTATACCTCACGCTAAAATTTCTAAGTATTTTCTTGTATGGCCCTTTAAGCAGGTACGACCCTTCACGTTATCAGCACCGCAGTCCGCTGGTTCACCAGTTCGCACTCACCCGTCCCCCGAAGTCTCTTAATGAACTCAAGGGCTCAGTTCGAGGAGCCATCGAGTCCGCTGTCCGCCACTGGTCCCAATCCCAAGAAGCAGTCATCCAGCACCAGTCGTTGACTGACAATATCCGCACGGCCATGCATCACTCGAGTGGTGCTCTTATCACTGCTCAACGTGCCATCGAGCAGGCTGTGACCTTGGAGAAGTCATATGCGGTGTTGAATGACAGCCTGAGGAAGGAGAGGGATGATGCGAAGAAGAAAATTGCTACTGCGGAAGCCAAGGCAAAAGCCTCTTTGGATGCCGAGAAGTTGGCTATTGCAAGTGTTGAGAAGGCTCAAGCCGAAGCTGATGGTCTCCGAGCCAAGCTAGCAAGTGTTATAGCTCAACTGGAAGAAGGCCGGATCGCTTTGGAAAGAGATCTTCAGGCAACCCGGACTGAACTTGCTGATCTCAAGGTTGCGCACACCGACTGTTACACCGCCGATACAGTTACTAATATACGAGCCGAGTCTTCCGATTTTGGTTTTATTTACGCCTTCACCGAGAACCTTCGGGCTTATCACCATGCTGTTGGTGAGAACGAGGACCCTTGGACTGCCCTGAAGAAGGAGTTCACTGACTTTCTCACCGAGGGCCCTCTTCGGGATGGCTTGGTGGTTGATATTGGGGACCTTGAGGAGATGGGCGTGGACCTGAGCGTCGTTCTTCCAACTCTTAAGATCGTTGGTGGGAAATACCCACCTATTCAGATCGACGCTCAGGATGACGCGATGGTAGACACCGAAGGTCTATCTCCTTTTGAGGTCCTTCCAAGTCTTTCCCCTTCAGGCGCTAGCGAGCAAGCGGGCGGCCAGGCAGGCGAGCAGGCCGTCGGGCAGGTGGGCCAGGATGGTGAACAGGCTGGCGACCAGGCTGGCGAACAGGTTGGCGACCAACCTGGCGACCAGTGAAGCGTTGGGGATCTCTTCTCTTTTTGTTTCAATCGTCCTTGAAGATGTTTTTACTTGTAATTCTGCGACGCTTGAAACTTTTGCTTCTTCGCCCTCGAAGGTGCCCCACATGTACTTGAACCTCCTTTCGATATTAATGAACTTGCTGTTTCCCTTTTATTAAGGTTGCTTATACTAGCTTTGCTGTCGATACTTTTGTCTTAGTTATTTAGTGCTCGTTTTTTATGTACGGTGTTTCAATTGATTCGTCTTACTTTTCCTTTTGCGGAATCACGAATTTACACCTTTTACTCTTCATCTCTTTCGATGTAGGCTTATTGATTGGTAAGGACTCCCTTTTAATGGTATAACCTTTGAGTTAGTCTCAGTACCTTGCCTTTATTGTGGACTCGTAAGTCTTTGGAGCTTATAACTAAAGACATTTTTTAACACCAATTTGAAAGGAAACCTCCTCTTTATTCAACATAATAATGACTTTACAGATTTGTCCTTATCTAGCATGAACCTGCTTGCCCCTATACATGTTGGGCGAGCAAGGTTTTCGAAGAAAATTTACAAGTCTCTACTGGTAGAATTTCTTGAGATGCGCCGCATTCCACGTGTATGCCGAAGGGTCACCTTGCATGTCCTCTAGGTCATATGTCCCATTCGGCCAACTTTTTGTTACTCTGAATGGACCTTCCCATTTTGGACCAAATACTCCCGTTGGGGCTGCTAGTATCCGTCTCATCACCAAATCGCCGATCTGGAACTTTCTATCCTTCACTTGTGAATTGTAGTACTTTTCGGCTCGTCGTTTGTAGACTGCATTCCTCAATTCTGCCGAGGTTCTTATTTCTTCAATCAGATCTTTTTCAACTGCCATATCATCTTCATTGGTCTCTTCATTGTATTTGATTATCCTCCATGTCCGATGTTGGACCTCCACTGGGATAACTGCTTCAACTCCGAAAGCCATTGTGAATGGTGCTTCCCCGGTACTTGTTCTATAGGATGTCCTATAAGTCCATAAGATCTCTGGCAGCTCGTCAGCCCAACTGCCCTTTCTTTCCTCCAACCGGATCTTCAGGATGTGCTTCAAGATCTTATTCACGGCTTCGACTTGTCCATTTACTGAGGATGATACGGCGTAGAGTAATGCTTCTTGATGTCCCACGATGAACAGAAGTCCCTTAACTTGCTTCCATCGAACTGCCTTCCGTTATCTGTGACTATTGACTGTGGTAACCCAAATCTGCATACCAGGTTTTTCCAAATGAAGCTTATCATCTTCTCTTGGGTTATAGTTGTTAGTGCTTCAGCTTCGGCCCACTTAGTATAATAGTCCACGGCCACTACTACAAATTTTACCCCACCCTTTCCGGGAAGGAATGGGCCGATCAAGTCGATACCCCATTTAGCGAATGGCCATGGACTGTACACTGATTTCAATTCTTGTGCCGGGGTGTGAATATTTGGAGCGAATTGTTGGCACTTTAAACACCTCTTAGCATATCTGATAGCGTCCTTTCATAGTGTTGGCCAATAGTAACCTTGCCTAATAGTTTTGTAGGCTAAGGCTTGCCCCCCGACGTGGCTTCCACATATCCCTTCATGGATTTCTCCTAACACCTTTTGACCTTCTTCCGAGGAAAGACACTTGAGTAATGGAAGTGAGATTCCTCTCTTGTATAATTGTCCTTCGACCATTGTGTATCTAGCAGCTTGTTTCACAATTCACCGTGCTTCCCGTGGATCCCCCGGCTGTTCTCCGTTGGACAAGTATCTACTGATAGGTGTTCGCCAATCATCGATAGACTGTTGCTGGCTATTGATTATTTGTTGCCCCCTCTTCAACACTTGATTAACATAATCAAATGTTGAAGGATTAGTTAGCTTTGTGACCACCACTTCTGAGATGCTTGGTTCTCCTGTACTTGTAGCTAACCGGGCTAAAGCATCTACTTGGGTGTTCTCTTGCCGGGGAATTTGTTCAATGTACACTTGCTCGAACTTTGATATCAAGTGCGCAACTATCCTTTGGTAGATGACCATTTGTCGGTCCTTTGCCTCGTACTCACCTCGGACTTGAGATACGATTAGCTGTGAATCTCCGAAAATCTGAAGTCTGGTTACCCCCACAGCTAACGATAGTCTCAATCCCGCAATAAGTGTTTCATATTCAGCTTCATTGTTGGTTGCTAGGAAGTCGAATCTTATTGCTGAGGTGAACACTTGTTTGTCGGGACTTACCAGGACGACACCCGCTCCGGCTGCGGAACTTGTTGCTGAGCCGTCCACGTAGAGGTGCCATGGGTAAATACGTCCCCTCATCGGATCTTGAGGGTAGGTTAGCTCTACTATGAAGTCTGCTAGAGCCTGCCCTTTGATGGTTGTTCGGGGTGCGTATGTTATACCATACTGGCTAACCTCTAGTGACCACTTTAACAATCATCCGGCAGTATCGGGTCTATGTAAGACTTGCCTCAAGGGGAATGTTGTTAAAACTTCCACTTGGTGGTCGAAGAAGTATGGTCGGAGCTTTCGCACGCTCATCACTAGTGCATATGCCAACGTCTCCATTGGGGAATATCGTAGCTCCGCCTCATGTAGCACTTGGCTGACATAGTATATCGGGAGATGTGTTTTGCCCTCTGCAAGCACCAAGGTTGAACTTATGGCTACCTCCGATGCTGCCAAGTATAGGTATAGTTTTTCTCCTGGTATCGGCTTTGACAGGATCTGGGGGTTACTGAGGTAGTTCTTTATATCTTCGAACGCCTTTTGGCAAGCATCCGTCCACACATAATTGGTCTTCCCGGTTCTTTTGCAGATGCCCTTACCTTTGATAGACTCGAAGAAGGGTCTATTCTTATCTCCGGATCTGGATATGAATCTGTTTAGTGCCGCGAGACATCCGGTAAGTCTTTGAACTGCCGGTACATCCTTCGGTGGTCCCATGTCCAGGATACACTTGACTTGTGAAGGGTTGACTTCTATACCCCGTTGACTGACGAGATGTCCTAAGAACTTGCCAGATTGTACTCCAAAGCTGCTTTTCTTTGGGTTAAGCTTCATGTTATACGCCTTCATGATGTCAAACGCTTGCTTGAGGTGCTCCAGATGGTCTTCTTTTCTAAGACTCTTCAATGTCGTCAACATAGACCTCCATCGTGTCACCAAGGTGTAGGTCGAACATTTTGTTGACTAATCTTTGATATGTGGCGCCGGCATTGATTAACCCGAAGGGCATCCTCTTCCAACAAAATAAATTTTTGTTCGTATAGAAGGCTGTATGTTCTTGATCATCGGGATGCATGGCAATCTGATGGTAACCTGCAAAGGCATCCATAAACGTAATTAGTTCATGTCCCGCTGTATTGTCTACCAGCTGGTCGATGTGAGGCAAAGGGAAGTTATCCTTTGGACACCCGGCATTAAGATCTGTGAAGTCTATACATAGCCTCCACGTTCCATTCGGCTTCTTGACCAGTACAGGGTTCGCCACCCATTGAGGACATAGTGCTTCCTTTATGAGTTTATTATCTAAGAGTTTCTTCACCTCGCCGGTCAATGCTTCATACTTATCTGGTCCATATTTTCTTCTCTTTTGACGGACGGGCCTCTTTGTGGGATCGATTTTAAGACGATGGCAAGCATGCTCTACTGGTATGCCCGTCATATCTTCATGCGACCATGCAAACACATCTAGATTGGCCCGAAGGAATTCCTCCATCCGGCTTCTATAAGGCTCCTCCAACTCCGACCCAACAAAGAGTTCTAAATCTTCTTTATTTGGGTCAACTTTTATGGATCTGAGCTCCTCAACTGGTGTAGCGCGTCGCTTTTTATCTTTCCACCTAGGGTCATCAATTGGTCCTTCGAGGTGCATATCCATCTCCACCGGGACGGGTTCATAACCCAACCGAGGTTCAATGTCTTCCAGGGCACTTGTCTGGCCTTCAGGTGCTAACTCCATGCTTCGGCTTGTTTCAGCCACCATCTTCGGATCATGATCCTGAACTTCCGGGTCACTTTCCGTTTGCCTCCCAGTTTGTTGGTTTTGTTGAGGTATATCATCTACTTCCATGTCTCCTGGCGTTTGATCTATCTCCATCATCTCGGTATCTATGGAGATATCATCCAAAATGCTCGGCTCATCTTGGGAGGGTTGTGATATTAGATCTTCAAATACCAACACCTGGGTGACAGGCTTCTTCAAAGTAAGTAGGCATTCCCGCACCTTCTTCTGATCCCCTTTGACCGTACCTGCACCCTTAAGAGTTGGGAATTTGATACAGTAATAGTAAGTAGAACATGCGGCTTTAAATTCGGAAATTAAAGGGCGGCCGAGGAACCCGTTATTGGTGGATGGTTGATCTACGACTAAGAAATCTAACAACCTTGTCATCCTCCTTTCTGGGTCCTCTAGCGCTACAAGTTCTACAGGTAATCTTATTACACCTAGTGGGACGGTCACAGCCTCTCCGAATCCCACTATTTTGTGATTACAATTCTCTATATAGGATTCGTAATCTCCTAACTGGTCTAGTGTCTTCTTGAACAGGACGTTCGTGTAGGCTCCAGTATCCACTAGCAGTCGGTGTACTCTTGCGTTCATGATATTGGCGCTGATAACCAGGGAGTCGTTGTGCGGTGTAAGGACCCCTTCGAGATCTGCTTGTGAGAAAGTTAAGTCTGCAGTTGGCTTAGCTGTTGCTTTTGATCCAGACCCCGTCTCCTGTACTTGATTGACCGCCCGAATTTTCGCTTTCTTTTGCCTCTTTGATGTTGGACGGCCATCCACCACTCCTCTAGCCGAACCAATTTCTTCAAGTACAAGGATCTCTCGGCTAGGTTCCAGATGTGTCGGCCTTGCTGGTGGACCTCTTCTCACTTGTCTGTTTGGGGCCCTTTCTGTCTCATCGCTATCTTCATCATCCGAGGCCTCTTATCTCGGCTGACGCTGCCTTTTCCCCGGAGCTTTCTTGACGAATTCGGCTAGTTTCCCATCTTCGTAACACTTCCACAACTATTTCAACAGATCGCGGCACTCACTGGTGAAATGCCCGATACTTTGATGGTACGCACAGAATTTGTTCGGGATTAACTTGCTTCTTTCCTGTCGGATCCTCCGGGGTGCAGCCAGCATATCCTGATCCTTCACAGCTGTGAAGACATGATCAATTGTAGTTGACAACACTTGATTCAATTTCTCTTTGTATTCGACTGTCTCTCCAAATGATTTGAGATTTTTCGGGGCCTTATAACCACTGCCGCTGGGCCTCTTACCGCTCTTCTTATCATCAGTCTCTGAACCCAACTGTTTGGCCATTGTTTCTTGCATTGCAACATACACACCGGCTCTATGGCAGAACTCGGCATATCACTATGCCAAAAATAGCCTACGACAACGGGGAAAAGACAACGGGTATTAGTTCTACCCGTTGTCTTAAGTTAAAGCCCCGTTGTCTTAGCAGTACCCGTTGTCTTAAATTTTGAAATGCGCCGAAAGATAACGGGTTTAATCCCCCATTGTCTTTTCCCGTTGTCTTAAATTAAAAAAAAATTATTAAATTAAAAATGAGTATAAATACAACACTTAGAAAAAATAATCAAGTTTTCCCTTTCTTCTCTTCAATCTACGTGCCCTAGCTGGACCTCCACCTCTCACTGTGACCGTTCCCTTTTCTTCTCTTCTCTTCTACGTGCCCTAGCTGGACCTCCACCTACCATTGTGACCGTGAATCATCCGTCGGCACCATGAAATTGTTCGTCGGCACCACTTGAAATCGGGACGGTGAAATTGTTCGTCGGCACCACTTGAAATCGGGACCGTGAATCCTCCAGCCACTACCATCTCAAATCATCTGAAAGTCATCCTCTTCATGTCTGTATGTGAACCCCTTTCTCCTCATCTCTTTCTCTGCTCTTCTTTACGGTATGTACGGGCTGTACCCCTGGTATGTGAACCTGTTTACGGGCTGTACATTTTATGTGATATAGATAAAATGCGAACCCCTGGTATGTGAACCCCCTAGTACGTCTTATATATGTTCGATGAAATGCCTAAAAGAAAATGGTAAACGCCGAATTTGCAAAGCATTTATTTGATAGTAGAATAGTACAGGAATAGTAGATTTTCCCCTGTTTATTGCTTGATTAGGGTTGCTTAGTTAGTGGAATTTCCCCTGTTTATTACTTGATTAGGGATGGTAGAATTTACCCTGTTTATTGCTTGTTTATTTCCCTGAGAATCTATTGAATGTTTGTGATTGTGAGCCAAATGATGTAAATTGGAAGTGATGAGAGAGAGTGGATGAATAAACTTACAGAATTCAAGAGAAGAATTAGGCGCATATCCTTTGCGAAACAGCTGAATTGCAGAAAAAACTGCCTTTCCACTCATCTTTCTTTTCATATATAATGCACGAATTGGATCCTCAAATTTGATTTAGTGTTTGTTAGTTTTATAATGAAGAATGCAGAAAAGATTTTAGTAGTCAAGTCTGTTGCTATATTAGTGATTTGATCCTGCTTTTTTGGTAGGCCTTTATTTTAGTAAATGTTTAATTCTTTTTATTTATTTTTTGCTATCCTTTTTATTCACCATTACTAAGTACACTCTTCTAGAATAAAATCACATACATTTGAATTCACTATAATTAGCATTTTTTTAAAAAAAAATAGGTCAGATTTTTTTAATTTGTTGAAAAATGAAATCATATACTCGTTTGTGAATATTTATGTATTTTGGGTGAATAAAAATATAATGATATAATGTAAATGTTTATCCAAAACAAGCTCTAACTTATATAAATATATATTCTATAACCATATATATATGTTTTGAAACAATGTATTGGGTAATATATATATATGTAGGGGCATACACTCTCTATGATGTTCTACTGCATCAGATGTACAACGACACTGCCTGCATGAGAATTAAAACTTTAACTAAGAAAAAGACAGAATCTCATATGAATAAGATTCCTTTTAAGAAGCCAAAGAGAAGCCAACATTAAAATACCCATTAATCGATTGATGAATTTATCTTTCTACTGTAGATGGTCTACAAGCTGCTTGCATTGCCATCATATATATAGGTGATGATGATCTAATCCTTCATATACTTAGTGGTTTGGGTTCTAAGTTTGATGATGTAGTTGTGATGATATTCCTACCATTTTTAAGTACAACTATACGTGCTTAAAAACTTTTATGTTTAAAGTTGTTCTCTCGTTTCGTAACTTTAGCTTCTAAAAGAATTTCTATATTGTGAGTGGATTTTGCACAACAGACAATTAAGGTTACTTTGCACACTATATATTACTAATATAATTGCTGCTAAATTCTAAAATAAATTTATAACTGATATTATGGGATAATGGTGTATGATAGGTGTATATGTTTCTCTTAAAGTCATATTCTTTCATCTTCTATATATGGTCAAATTAAAACTGAGACTTGGTCACACAAAGTACAGCTTTTTAGATTTCTTTTTTAATGGAAAGTGTGCGGGCTGCTACTTATGTGGCCACTATCTGGGTGTCTCTTTAGATTGGTGGACATTGTTGGTGCAGCAACTGGTTTGATATGGTTTTTTCACAGCAGGGAGCTAACTACATAACTTGGGGGTTTCTTTGTTGCTGGTTTTTGTTACTTGGGTTGGATTTGGGAACTGGGAGTTAGTGCAGTCTTTTTTTTCATGGTTTGGGACTGTTACATTTTTGTTACTTGGGTGTTACTTTTTTGGATGGGTTGTTCTTTGAATCTTTGATGTTCTGGGCTGGTAGCTGATCTTTTAATGCATTGGGCTTATTTTGGTAAGGAGTCTTGGGCTGGACAGGTTTTATGGCTGTTTGAGTTTCCTTTAGTGAAGGATCTAATTGGCTGGGAGGTCATCTGCTGTTTTTTTTTTTCCTTTAATTAAAGGCCTGGGATCAATACCATTATGGTAGATATTTTTTTTATCTCATTTTGTTTTTTTAAGCGGCTGAATTTGGGTTCAGTTTCCAGGCTTGAGAGATGCTTTACGTTGGTCAGCAGCTCTGCATTTATTTTCTTTTAGTCAATTCTTGTGATCTGATTTTGGATGAGATTTAATTGGGGAGTTATTTTTTATTCCTCAATTTAAGCTCAATTGGATGTTTCCTTTATTATGGGGCGTTACACTTTTGGATTTAGTGGCATACAATGCTGTGATAAGCTGAATTATGGGAATATGTTTTCCATTATACATACAAAAATTGAAATTTAAAAAATCACCTCAAAATAAAATGCTATAGCCTGGTACCTAATTAATGTTAATGTTTTTCAGGAAATTGATATCAGAAAGCTGGTGTATCTGTTCAAAAAGCAGCTTAAAAACCAAGGAGAGTGATGAACACGCCCTGCTAAACTCACTCAGGAACAGGTTCGTATTCTTACTACACTGCAATACACTTTCAGAATTTTTCCTTGAGATCACGTTCAATGAAATGATGGAATATCGTTCTACAGTTGCTTTAAAATTTCTCAATTTTGATTAGTTAAATTTCTCCGTCTATTGTTAATATATACAATCAATAAACATGGGTACTAGTTTATCATGTAGGTAATAAGTGGCTCTGCAGTGTTCTTATGTTGGGTTGGCTCTTTAACGTTAATTTTTTTTGGCTTCATAGAAATTAGACATTTAAGATTCTGCTAGTCCTTGCCCCTAAACACAGCTGATATATAGAAATGAACACTTTGAAGCAGGTAGTCTATTGCTTCAAACTACTTAGATATCTTGTTATTTTGGAAGCAATTTTACATAGCTCTTTACTTTTGATTAATTCTTCATAACCAAAATTCTTCTGTTACCTTTCTTTCTATAAGCTAAACACATAATCCAAAATACAACAAACAACAATATTAGTAATATATTTTCCATCACAAGCTCAGAAGTTTCCAGTTCCTGCCCATCACCATTATGAAATTTCTAATGCTATTTTTTGTCATCTCTTGAACAAAAACGCTGACTGCAGCAGCCACTGTTCGTTTACAAGAGTAATAATTCCCATATCTAAAAACAAAAACAAAAAGTAATTCCCATAATGTAATTATGATAGCAAATATTGTTAATTATTTTGCAAATATATGTAATTTTGTTTTCTTTAATACACCCGAATAGAAAATGTCGAGACATAATACTGTTAAACTTGTTAATACATTTTAATAAAATAATTAATATTGAATTCTACAGTAGTTTTATTTAAAGATTGACATCAATTGGTGAATATTTTGTAGGTCGAAGTAATAGCATTAACGGTCTAAATCGTGTCCATAAAAAACACATGTCTAATATAACATAACATAATATTGATATTATATATGTAGTGTGGCTAGATTAGTGGGTGACCATGATATTACTTTAAGACGTAACAAAGAAAAGGTTTTTCTAATTTAGACATGACAGTCTTCTTAATGCAAAAGGTGATACTTTTCCAAGAATTTGATAGTTTATAAACTATTCATAAAGTGTGAAGTGTCTTAGTCACTAGTCTCTAGCATACATACATGAAGTACTGGAGCTAATATATCTACTTATTGGGTATGGTCTAGCTTCAAAATAAGGAGATTTCAGAAAATGGATAAAGAATTGGTTTGGAAGGGCAGGTTATCACAAGAGTATGAGTTTGGCATAGAATCATTCCTGGAATTTGCAAAAAAAAATGTTGCTGATCCGAATCTAATACCATGCCCTTGTGTGAAATGTGGAAATTTCAAGAAGACTTCTGTAGACCACATAAGAGCACACTTGATTCGTGACGATATGGATAAAACATATCGTACATGGATTTTTCATGGTGAGAGACGTAAAAATATGTCTTCAATGTGAATTTTTTATGAAATGATAATTTTAGTGTGAATTGTAAGATATCTCTCGTTAATCTATTGTTATAGGGCCTTAAAAATCTTTAATGTGGGTGTCGCAAGTAAGAGATCAAAGAAAAATAATCCATGGAATATAATCAAGGTATGTAAAATTATATGTATTTCGTATTCTCATAATTATGATCAAAATGTGTTTAACGAATTTTTTACTAACCTAGGCACCTAAGCAGCCCGACGGGGAGCAATGTGGTTACTTTGTGCTGCGTTACATGAAAGATATAATTGAGTTTGATGGAGTTGTGGAAGCGAATTCGATGCAATTAGTGGTAAGAATAGTTTATGTTGATGATATTATTATGTTTTGGTCTTTAGAATTTGTCTGAATATTGAGTTATGTGGTATATGTTTATATACGTCACAAGTGCTTTCTATGAAGGAGCTGATAGTTTTAGATTTTTGTATGATTGGTCTTACAAG
The DNA here is from genome assembly GCA_026898435.1 of Prunella vulgaris. Classification (NCBI taxonomy): domain Eukaryota; kingdom Viridiplantae; phylum Streptophyta; class Magnoliopsida; order Lamiales; family Lamiaceae; genus Prunella; species Prunella vulgaris. Next base: position 14,597 of record JAPKLY010003771.1, read on the forward strand.
AGAACATTTAAAAATCTGTTCAATCTATGATTCTTCATTTTCTTGTCTGCCTAGCTATAGAAAGATATATCTTAGACATTTATTTTAGCTTTACTCATTTTATTTTTTGTATTTTAACAGTTTCCACAGAAGAACTACTCTAGAAAAGAAATTGATGATGTGCGGGAGGAATGGGCTATCTGTGTTTCTGAATACATGGACAACTAATTTACTTGAAGTGGATAGAAGTCGAAGTTGATCGATTGCTTTTTTATTATTTTGAACATGTTGAAGTTGGAAGATTTGAAGTTGAAAGATTAGCAACATGTTATTAATATTGAAAGATTTATCGATTGTGGTTCGAAAACTATGTATGAATTAATGTGGTTTTTGAATTGTGGAGATATTTTATGATGATTACATTTCTATTGGTTCTTAATTTATGGAATGAAAAATATCTATATATAATATTAATAAGCTACGACAACAGAAATAAAAAAAAGTGTAAAATATAGTTTTGACAACGGATTATATTTAAGACAACGGGTATACACCGTTGTTGTAAATATTTAAGACAACGAGTATAAAAAGTAAACATTACGGAGAATCCCCGTTGTCGTAGGTATTTACCACAACGGTTTTAAAACTCTATAACAACGGTGATACACCATTGTCGTAAATACTTAAGACAACGGGTATAACAAGTAAACATTACGGACAAAACGCGTTGTTGTAGGTATTTACCACAACGGTTTTAAAAATCTATAACAACGGTTAAACCCCGTTGTCGTAAATACTTAAGACAGCGGGTATAAAAGGTAAACACAACGGTAGTTATCTGTTGTCATATGCTTAAGACAACGGTTAATAAAGTGTAAAGACAACGGGTATTCACCGTTGTCATAAATACCTAAGACAACGGTGAGAAACCCATTGTCAAAAGTCTGGACCTACCACAACGAGTCGATCCACAACAGTGGAAAAACACCTACGACAATGGGGAATCCCCGTTGTCGTAGCCCTTTTCTGGCATAGTGTATGTACTAGGACAAGCTAGATGCATCTCTTTCCATAGGTCCGTTCCTTTACGCAGTCCCGCTATGACCGCCACCACCTTGGTATCGTCACTGACCGATTCACCTTCCAAAAGGATTCTGTCAAATCATTCCAGATATTGCTGGTCAGTCTCCTCGGCCCCTTGTGAGATGTTGGCCAGCCGGTGTTTCTGTGTGAGATAGGTTCCGAATCCCGAAAAGTGGGATAGGAATTCCCGGGTCAACTGTCCAAACGATTGAATTGATCCGGGTGTCAAGGCTGAGCACCATCTGTGTGCACGGTCTCCTAAAGTCAAGGGAAAGTTCTGGCATTGCATTGCGTCTGACGCCCCCATTGAGATCATGTAATCAACATATTTTGAGATATGAACCTTAGGGTCAGATTCTCCTTCGTACAACACTAATGAAGGAAACTGTATCTTCTTCTGGATGGGTGCTGTCAGGATGACTGATGACTGTGGTGAAATTGGAAGTGACGTGTACGTCTCAACCTTGTCTTTGATGGCCACCTGGTGTTGCAAGTCCTCCACAGCTTTCTTCAACTTTTCTATCTCTAGAACTGACGACCCCCGGGACGATCCCCCTCCTCGAGGATGTTCCGGGTGCACCTCATGATGACGTGCTGCCCCCGACAGTCCCTCACTTCGGGCGATCTCTCGGTGTGGTCGTTGGAGGTTACTTGCAGCATTTGGGCCTAACCTCTCGGACGCCCGTCTCCTCAATCTTTCTTGTACTGGCCTGCATTGATGCCGAGCATCAGACTCGCAAGGCTCTTGATGGTACGAATGCTCTGACCTTCTACCTTCTGAGTGATGGCTTTGATTACTGCGTCTATCACCTTGTGACCCGTTAAGGCGCTCAGGTTGGTCAGCTGGTCGCCCCTCTGCTCGCCCAGCTGGTCGCTGGTTTGAGCGTTGGGATTGTGGTCCGGCGATCAGACATTTTCTGTTTGCCTCTTGAGTTTTCTGGCACGACACTTCCACTACTAGCTTCTTTCTCCTGAGCATGGTAGCTTGTTCGAGTCTCATGTCTCGTCTCAGTCTGGGCAACTTGAATCACTGGTTGACGTGCTACCACCATTTGTTGTCTTTGCAATTGTTTAAGGGTGGCCATCGCCCTTTCAATGTCCTCGGGTGTTCTAACCATTGACTCGATGGTAGTTTCAATTTGCTAACCAACTGGAGCTGTCGGTAACGCCGGGACACGAGCTTGTTCTGTCTGACGGCGTCCGGATGGTCCCTTTCCTTTCCACCTTCGGCTCGTTGAGGTGGTGTGGGATTCATCGTGGGAGGCCTCGTACATTTGTCTCGTCATTGTTTCCGGTGACAATTGAGTATAGTAGATGAGTTTTTAAAGAAATCTTTTCTAGTTTGTGTTTTCGAAGACAACAAATTCTTGAAAACACTCACAATTGAAGATATTCCTCAAAACCTTACCGAACTTCGAAGGGCGTTCTTCGCGTTCTTCAGAATAATGAAGAATGAGTATCGAATTCTTCAATCGACGGAGGTTCGTACCCTCCTTCTAGCGCCAAATTGTTGAGCAATTTATACAATTGAAAGATTTATGTGGCTAATTGTAC
>JAPKLY010003772.1:0-17210 GCA_026898435.1 Prunella vulgaris
ATTATTCACATTGATTATTTTTTGTTATCTCCTACATCAGTTTCATAGAATGGTTTCAAAGCACTACAACATAAATCAATATAATATAGTTGTTGACAGAATTTGTTAACGGTGTTTGTTTATGGGGTTTTTCAACATATTAATTCTATCAAACAATAATCCAAGATTTTATGTTCTTGGATGTAATATGATGAGGGAGAGTAGAGAGAGAAATATTGTAATGGGAGTTGTATTTATTTTCAGAATTGTAAGAATTGTGTGAATAGTACAAGAGATGTCTTATTTATAGGTGTGTGAGTGTGAGACGGCACCTTACGAGCCTATATGGTTTCCGGTGTTGACGAGGGTCCGTAACCCTCGTTCTGGTCCCTTACACTGCTATCTATGTTTTGCCTTGTCCTACTACTATGCCTTAGACTAGATGGGCCTCATTAAAAACCTCGCCGTAAACCACCCTTGTGGATAAACCGGACGGAGGGAAAAAGAGTACAACCATCGGGATCTAGTAGGCTACAAGGTTAGCTCTTGGGCGAGCTAGGGGGCGAGCTCTGGGAGGCGAGCTTGGAGGTGTGCTCTGAACGAGCTCCAATGCCTTTGTATGGTTCTCTAGGTGCCATGCGGCGATGGACCTGGACGAGGTCCTCGTGAGGGTAGGGACAAACCTCTTGGGCGAGCTGCGTGGGCGAGCTGCCCCCCAGATAGGCGAGCTCTGGACCTCCATGGAATCAGGTCGGTCCTGGCGACCTGCCAAACCTTTGGTGATTGCTCATATACTAATTACATTAGTTCGCCAGTCCAACATTTGCCCCCCAGCTCGCATGTGTCATGACCTCGTCAAATGTGCAGGCGAGCTGGAGAACCTGAAATTCGGCGAACTATTTCTGGGTGATTGCCGAGCTATGAGGCGAGCTCGGTGAGGGTGGTCATCCCTGGTCGTCGCGGTGCGGGAATCCAGGGGTCATGCACGCCTTTTGAGACCTCGATTCCCGCCCCAAATCAGACCAACTTTCAAATTTCTTGCAAATAGGTCCCTGTATTTTGTGGATATCGCACCTCGCCCCGACGTCTATAAATAGGGTGAGGTGAATTCATTTCTTCACTTTCTGCATTTCGAATTCCAGAGCTTTCCCGGCGACCGATTTTTCTTGTGCTCGACGGATTTTCGAAGGCTCTTCAAGGTAGGATTCGATCTTCCCTCCCCTTCTCTTCTATCTTTTATTTGATTTTTCTGCTGTTTCCTCGAAATTACGGTATTTTGGACCGTGGATTGCGCCGAGAACCTTTGAATCTCCCTGACTCTTGACTGTGGGATTTTGGACTACGGGACCTTTGAACTTTTCTGAGACCATGTCGACACGCTCTTCAAGTAGAACCTTATCGGGCCGAAACCCTGATAAACTGCCCATAATTGAAGATGAGCCACCTCGGGTTTCGTATGTGGAGATTGGCTCCAGCTCTGAGGCGACCTCGGTAGCTCGCCAGGTCTCCAGCGAGCCGCTTGGCGAGCTGCCTGGCGAGCTACGTCCCGACCCGGAGGAAGGAGCCTCCAGTTCCGTGTACCGCGAGGTATGTGAGGAAGGTGGCGAGGTCGCCCAGGAGGAAAGAGTTGCCAGCGGCAACGAAGGACCCGAGGAGGTGGATGAGGGTAACGCCGAGGTCGGCGAGGAGGGTGGCGATCTGGAGGAAGTTACACTTGAATGGTTCCGTCGTATTGGCTTCCGGGAACCCCAGCTGGTAGAGTACCAGGTCCCCACCCAGGTGGTTCACCCGTTCGACTGGAATGAGTATATTGCCGAGTACGCGGTGAGCTTCCCCTGCCCAAATCGGGTACCTCGCCCCGACCCCGCCGACCTGGAAGAAGTTGCCCCCTCCGAGTTCAAAGCTGGCGAGGTGGTGAACCTAATTGATGAATGCGACCTGCCAGTCATACGCAGGGAGTATCGCATCCCTCTGGACAACTTCATGTACGCTCCAATGAAGGATGAGCGGGCTGACGCACCTCCTGAGGGGATGACCGCCTTGAATGTAGATGTTCTGAGGGCCAGGCTTTCGTTGCCGCTGCATCCGATTATTGGCCAATATCTAGCTGACAATAATCTGGCCATCACCCAACTCACACCGAACGCGTGGAGCAACCTTCTCGCCGCCCTGTCCATTTTTGGGCTGGAGGGTTATGAGAACGCGACGACCTCGGCGGATTTGGGCGAGGTTTTTGCCGTGACCAAACGGACACAGGACGGCGCAGGATATTATTACCTGAAGGCTCGTCCGGGGGAGAAATTTCTGGGGGACCTGCCCAATAAAATCCGTGATTGGAAGAAACAATTTTTCTTCATAGGCGGTGACTGGCGAGCCTCCAGCACGTATCATGGGCGGGGTGACCGTATCCCCACTCCGGAGGGATATGGAGAAGCCAGCAGTAGGTCGCTTATTTCGGTGTGCGTGGGTTGAATTAGATATACTAATTCTAATTTTCTTCCCTTTTGCAGTTCCGAAGCGACACAAATCTAGTCGGGGCAGGCCTAAAGTGTCGGAGCATTTTGACGTGGTGCGCGCCATCTGCTGTTTGAGGAGCGAGAAGGACAAGCAGATCGCCCATCTGTGCGCGCATCATTGCCTGCGGCTCGCCGGGCTCCTTACACTACCGCACCACCTTGACATCCAAGGCCCCGAGCTCCCAGGTCCAACTCTTTGCAGCTCGCCTATGGGGGGATGTAGCTCGCTCGTTGTGCTGATACTTGTGATTTTTTGTGCAGGTGGTAGCTTTGTCGCTATCCCGATCTTCGAGGTCCCCGAGGCCTACAAGATTGTGAAGGAGCGATTCGAGATGGGCCCACCTCGACCTAACAGACTAGCCCCGCCGTCCGTGCTCGCTCTGGAGGCGAGCAAAGAGACGGAGCTCGCCTCCAAAAAGGGCGAGGCAGGGGGCTCAAGAGCTCAGAAGGAGAAGCCCAAAGCTCCCGAAAAGACCAAGGCATCAGAGGTCGCCAGGGCCAGCCGAGGTGGGGGACGAGCTGTTGCCCCCTCCGAGCGAGGTCGAGGGAAGAAAGGACCCCAACGGGGTGAAGGGTCCCGAGTTGGTGAGGAGAACACCCAGGCTCGTAAGAGGACCAGGTATACGGGCCTGGTCGACGAGGAGCCCGACCGGGCTGAGAGGACCTAGGCAAGGTCGGGGCAGGGGGGGTCTGTTCAATCCACCGCCCCGTTGGCGGCCACGCCCATACGAAGCTCGCCCCCCTCGCCTTCTCCATTCGGGGTGCAAACCACCGATGACACGCTGCTGGGTTGGGATCCTGACCGAGCTCAGTAAGTAGCTCGCCCGATTGACTTCCTTTCGCCCATCATTATTTTATTTTTCTAACATTTTCCATCTGTTTTGATTTCACAGTTATGCCCCAATTGCCTTCCCGAACCGCCACGAGGCTTTGCATGCCTTTGAGCGATCTCGCTCTCTCACATCGATGCGGAATCTCCCTCCGGGCATAGCCCGGAATGCTGTGAGTGAGATGCCTAGGCATTGGACGACCCCACTGGTGGCGGGTGTGAATAGCCAGGATCTGAGATAGAACCTTCTTCTCTCGACCCACTATGCGAGCAGGGTGGTGCTCGCCAACCAAAAGGCTCTTGAGCAGATTGACGAGCTGGAGGCGGGTCGTTCTGATAGGAACAAGCGAATGCTGGCATTGGCGGACTCAACCGACAAGGCGAAGAAACAGGCACAGCTCTCCGAGGAGAGGGCTGAGGCCTCGTTGGCCGCCGAGCAGAGCGCCCTCCAGTAACTTGAGGCCGCCCAACGCCGGCTCGCCCGGCTCGAACAGGAGACGGAGGCGAGAATAAAAGCAAAGGAAGAAGAGTTCGCCGCCCAGCTCGCCCAAGAGGTCGGCAGTCACTTGATCACGAAGAAAGACCTCGCACTACAGCGGGGTCTAGTGAAGAGCTCAAATGCCGACTGCGAGAGGCTGAGGGGCGAGCTGGAGGCGAAAGCTAATGAGATCGCCGAGCTGCGGAGTGTTGCCTCCTCCTCGCCGGACCTGGCGGCCGTGAAGGCTGAGGCCTCTGACAGAGGATGCATCCAATGTTACGCCGAGGTCTTGAGGACTCTCTGGTGGGCGCGAGCTCACAACGACGATGAGGTGGATGCAGTGGTGGGCGATTTCAAGGCCTGCCTAGACCGGGTTCCCTTTCCCGATGGTGCCGAGCTGGATGTCGGCGACCTCCCCGAGCTCGGCATTCCTCTCAACTTTGTGCCGGAACATTTTTGAATTATCAAGACGGTCGAGGTGCCGGAGCTGGACATTGTTGAGGGGGAGGTCGCTGGCGGGGAGGAGCATGCCCCTCTCACTGTCGCACAGCTCCAGGAAACTTGTGGGGATGCTGTATTGAATCTGAGTGAGTTCGATGCCACTAGGCTTACTGGCAACATCACTTCAGAGGCTGAGCTCGCTCTCCCGTCTGACCCGGTCGCCCCTGGTTCTAGCGAGGTGCCTGCTGACGCCCCTCCTGCTGCCCCAGATGCATAGGCTTTTTTCTTGTTTTGCTAGGCTAGTTTTTATTTTTGCTTAAAGTAGATATAGCTCGCCGGGCACATGCAGCTCACCCAGAAGGAGCTTTTTGTAGTTCAAAGATGGCCAGCTGGTCGGCCTTTGTGGCTAGCACTGCTACTCATACTTAGGATTTTTTCAAGTATATTTTGGACTTGAAAATTTCTTAAGTATCTTTTGAATATAAGTCGAGCATTTTTTGTCCAACTCTTTTTATTTACGTCTTTGCGCCTTTACGTTATAATTTCCTAAATAGCTCGTTCTTGTTTATTTTTCTGGTACATAATTGTTCGTCTTATTCTACTTTGAGAAGCGAATTGTTCGTTTTATGTCACTTTCGACTACGAATTGTACATCTGTTTTTAGAGTGCGTATTCTTCGTCTTATGCCACTTAGGGCCGCGAATCGTTCGTCTTAGGCCACTTAGGGCAGCGAACTGCACTTAGATTGATTCACGTTGGGCCATTGGGTTTCATGAACATTGCCTTAGACGTTTTTGTCTTTTTCGCAAATTTTTCTAACTTATGGCAGCAGGTGCTTAGCGACCCTTTAAGAAGGGTACCTTCGCGACCTTGGGCACTTTAGCCTTTGCCTTCGAGCTATTTAATTACAATGTTTGGGACCTTGGTCCTTGCGCATTGTGGATTTTTGAGCATGTGGGCGAGCTGGGCTTGGCGAGCTGGTGTAGTGGGCGACCTGGTGCAGCTCGCCTGATTGGAGGGCTGCACAGGTCCAAACACTTGGGAATTTTTCTGAATTTTTACAGCAACGTAATTTACATCGGTTGTCATCTACATTTCTGATGCAAACCTTCGACTAGTCTATTATAGAATTCTAGTCTATTGGTAGAACTTTTTTAGATGTGCCGAGCTCCAGGTGTATGACGAAGCTTTGCCTTCTGCGTCTTCTAGATCATAGGTACCTTTCGGCCAGGCTGCAGTGACCCGGAATGGTCCTTCCCAATTTGAACCAAATATACCTGGTGGGGCCATCAATTTCTTTTTCAACACCAGGTCCCCGACCTTGAACTTTCGGTCTCGAACCTGAGAGTTGTAATATTTTTTCGCTCTGCGCTTGTAGGTGGCGTTTTTCATTTCTGATGAAGCTCTGGTTTCTTCGATCAGATCTCTTTCTACTGCCAAGGCTTCATCATTCTTTTCTTCATCATATCCCACCACCTTCCAAGTCTTGTTCTGGATTTCTACCGGGACTACGGCTTCAGTCCCGAAGGCTAGGGCAAACGGGGTCTCCCCAGTGCTGGCCCTATAGAAAGTTCTATAGGACCATAGGACCTCCGGGAGTTCGTCTGCCCAGCTCCCCTTCTTTTCCTCGAGGCAGAGCTTCAGTATGTGTTTCAGGATCTTGTTCACCGCCTCGACTTGGCCGTTCGACTGGGGGTGATACGGGGTTGAGTAGTGCTTCTTGATGTTCCATGAGCTGCAGAAGTCCCTCAACTTCTGTCCGTCGAACTGCCTTCCATTATCAGTGATGACCGACTGCGGGAGTCCAACATCTTGAACAGTGTCTGCAACAGCCTGCCTTACTATGTTGGCATCATCTTGAACAGCATTTTCAGCAACAACTGCATTTCCTGGTTCTTCTGGATCAACATCAACCTCCATGTCTTGGAACTGAACTCCCCCAAAATTTGTGTGTGCATCAACATCAGGTGCTACTCCCCCTGTTGGAGTGGAAAAGAGTCTCTCCCAAAATACTTTTCTAATATTCAAATCCTCCACATTTGCCAGAAAATTATCAATTGTAGTCTGCAAAGAGGAAATTTGATCAAGAATATAAGAGGGAGTTAGTTGAACAGAAAGGATGGATCCTCCAGGAGACATGTTGGCATTAATGTTGCCAACAGGTTCAGCAGCATGTGAGACAGAGGGTTGGTCTTGATCAGTGTTGGCTGGATTTACTCCGGGCAGAGGAACATCAATCACCCTTGGTCCACTGAGCAAAGTGTGAGAGATTCTGAAGCTTGCTTGAAAACTGCTGATTGTTTCATTTGCTGGCCTAACAAATTCTTTATTTTTTAGCAACAATGAGATCAAGCATGGGTAGGGTAGCAACCCTTTCCCAGAGATAGGACCAGTATAGCTCAGCATATTTCTGAATATTGTTTGCCCCAAATCAAACTGTTTAATATGAATTGTGTACAAAAGGACAGCTTGTTCCTTTGTCAAAATTGTAGTATTAGTTGAAGGCAACCAATTATAAACAATCAACTTATGCAGGATAGAGAACAAACTTGTCAGCTTGGAAGCACTAAGCCTATTCACCCAAGTAGATACCAAACCACCAGTCAGCACAAAAATCACACCATTCATATCTTCAATTACAGGTTCAACACAATTTTCAGATTTCAGAACACCATTAATCACTCTAGGATTCAACATTATTCTCACATTCCTAAACCAAGTAGTGCCATAGAACTTAGAGTTTTCCCTTCCAGTATGTGCATGCAAGTTAGCATAAAACTCATAAATCCATTCAACAAAATATAGTTTAGCACAAGTCACAGAGTATAACAGCATTCTATCCTCCAAATATCTCACCATCCCAAGTTTTTCAAAATCAGAAAATTTGATCAATTTCTCAGTAATCAACAGCCTAGACCTAATCTCCTTAAATCTCTTGCTTTCAACATTATGATACTCCTCATCCCTATCAGACCTAGCATCATCATCATCATTACCAGAGTTAGAATGTACCTGAACCTCTTCATCTTGATAAGATGAATCTGAGTGTTGTTCAGAATGTTCCTCATCATCTTCTGATCTATCAGACCCTGATGTTGCCATCGAAGAGGCAACATCTTCAGCAGCATTTACGGGAACATCATGCAGGATAGCCTTTTCTTTCCCTTTCTCTTTACTTGATGATCTTTTCTGTGCTATGTACTGATTCAAATGAATGTTCATGCTGGAATCAGTCTCCTCCGAGCTTTCTTTATTTCCAGTTGGAGTAGGGGAGGCTTCATTCTCTTCATTCTCGCCAAAGACCTTGATGGGATTAGAAGCAATCCCATCTTCAAGTACATTTCTTCTCTTCTCAGAATAGTTTACTCTCTTCCCCATTATCCTGTAGGAAACCCTTCGTTTACCACCAGGAGCTGTAGTCTTTCCACGCCCACGACTACGAACGTTTTGGAGTCATTCTCCCAGTTGCAAAGATTCGCTGGAGCCCTCAGAGTCGCCGGAACCAATGTCCGAGTCAGTTTCTCCCTCTGTTGCTCGTTCATCGACATAGTCTTCTGGGTGCGCCATTCTTCTCACCAGTTCCAAGTCAATCACACTCTCCCCCACAACAATTACAAGTGTAGTCGTTTGAAGGCAGAGTTGGTTGTAGGCGGCAACCATATCGTCCATCGTCGTGTCCGCTGGAAGTTTAATTTCAATCGGACATGTTTCAAGCTCCTTTGGTGTGGGTTTGGAAGTTTCAGAAGCAGTAGATGTTATAGAAGAAGAAGGAGGTATTTCGGCTTTGATTGAGAGTGGATTTGTAAAGGTAAGAGTTTGAGGGGCAGCAGGAATCGGAACTTCCATCGAGCCGATGGTAATCGACGGCGATGTTGGTGCCGATGCCTGAGCATTTTCAGCGGTATTCTGGGTTTTAGATGAGGTAGCCATGGAAGCAAGTATTTTCAGAGAGATGTCTTGGGATGTTGAATTCGAATGTGATGATTGTGAAGATGCAGGGCTTTCGGTCGCATCCATCTAATCAAATCAAAGAAGAAAGAGAAATAATATTAAAATAATCAATAGAAGTGATTTTAAACTTAAATGAAATGAGGAAGAAGAAGTGATACTTCACAAGAGAACAAATAATACATTTTTCCAATCTAATGCAAACACGTGAATTAACTAAAGCAATATTTGATATAAGGCAAAAATGATAAGCAAAATGAGATCTAATTTATAGAGTTATGAATTGGAAGTTATTTTCGAAATTTTTCAGCTTGAAGAGCACTACCCATAATTGTGATGTGGTGGTGTAAAACACCACCCATCATTTCGAAAAATAAGGAAGTGGGAAGTTTAGGAAATAAAATTAAATAACTACCCATTACACTACACATAATTAATTAAATAAATTCAGAGAATTAATTCACATAATTAAGACTTAATAAAATTAATATTCAGAAAATAAATAACTATCATAGACTTAGTCAAATTTTCGTGCCCTAACAGATGTTGTCAAATATGTCGGCACACACACATCTCAACACGGATTTTACATGAATTTGCTTTATTAGTGTTGCCCCAATTTTTTTTTACAAAACACTATTTTAGTTTATATTGATCCATCTTTTCAAAAGAGAGCATCGTAGTAGTCAACTCCGTGTCCCATAGTTACTCAATGGATTATGAACAAATTGATGCAATTTTCATCACCTTTTAAAAGAGAGCATCGTAGTCGCGAGCTCCGTGTCCCATATTTACTCAGTGATTTAGCATCTTTTAGTGAATATTTTAACGACATTTAAGAGATGTGTGTCCAGGACTTTCAAATGTTCCAACATGTATGCTCGAAAATAATAACACATCTAATCAAGTTATAAAGTAACTGAAATATAAAAATACTTAGTCAAAATTATGAGAACTAATAAATGTTGTCACAAATGTTGTCACCATTTGCTACAACACTCGTCATAATTTTAATTAATAGTGCATAGACCAAGAGATTTCTTAAGAGATGAAAATCTTTGGTCATCAAGGGCTTTTGTAAAAATGTCCGCAAGTTGTTTTTCAGTAGAAATATATTCTAACTTCACAATTTCTTTCTCTACAAGATCTCGAATAAAACGATGCCTTATACTAATATGCTTAGTTAATGGATGTTGCACAGGATTTTTTGAGATATTAATCGCACTAGTGTTATCACACATAACAGTGAGCATTTCACAATTTAAACCATAATCATCAAACATTTTTCTTAACCAAAGTAATTGAGTACAACAACTCCCTGTTGCAATATATTCTGACTCGGCTGTGGATAGAGAAACACAATTTTGCTTCTTGCTATGCCAAGAGATTAAGTTGTTTCCCATGAAGAAACAACCTCCACTCGTGCTCTTTCTATCATCACTATCACCTGCCCAATCAGCATCACTATAACCTAGCAAGGAATTGTTAGTATCTTTGCTATACCAAATACCAAGATCACATGTGCCGGTAACATATTTGATAATCCTTTTGACAACATTAAATGTGACTCTTTAGGATCAGCTTGGTATCTTTCACATAAACATACACTAAACATAATGTCCAGTCTACTAGCAGTTAGGTATAAAAGACTTCCTATCATCGATCTATATAATGTTGGGTCAACATTTTTGCCAGCATTATCTTTAGACAATTTTTTAGATGATCCAATAGGAGTTTTCATGTGTTTAGCACTTTCTAAACCAAATCTTTTAACCACATTCTTTGCATATTTACTTTGTGAAAAGAAAACTCCATCTTTAAGTTGTTTGATTTGAAGACCTAGAAAGTAATTCAAATCACCAACCATGGACATTTCAAATGTTGATGTCATTTCATTCACAAAGTCTTTCAACATATAATCACATGTAGAACAAAAAACAATGTCATCAACATATATTTGTGCAATCAAAATTTTAGAATTAACATGCTTGATGAATAAAGTTCTATCAGTTTTCCTCTTACAAAACCAATTTGAATAAGAAAATCAGTTAACCTACCATACCAACCTCTAGGAGCTTGTTTAAGACCATATAAAGCCTTTTGCAATTTAAAAACATGGTTAGGGAAATCTGAATTTTCAAATCCTTTAGGTTGCTCAACATATGCTTCTTCATTTAAAATGTCATTTAAGAAAGCAGCTTTAACATCCATTTGATGCAATTTAATATTAATGAAACATGCAATTGCAAGTAATAGTCTTATAGACTCAATTCTAGCTACGGGTGCAAATGTTTCATCAAAGTCAATTCTCTCAACTTGAGTATAGCCTTGAGCAACTAATCTAGCCTTATTCCTAACAATATTGCCAGATTCATCAGTTTTATTCTTGTATATCCATTTAGTTCCAATCACATTAACATTTTCGGCTCTAGGAACTAAAGTCCATACTTCATTACGCTCAAATTGATTTATTTCTCATGCATGGCATTTACCCAATTCTCATCTTTTAATGCTTCATCAACATTTTTAGGCTCAACTAAAGAATGGTAACATTCATGATTCACAAGATTGCATTTAGAAGACATGCATATGGATCTTACCACATTACTTACGCTCATCTTCCCTCTTGTTTGAATTCCAGAGTATTGTTCTCCAATAATTTGATTTGATGGATGATTTTTCAGTATGCGTGAAGACGGAGTTTTATCAAAAATATTTGGATACTTTATAGGTTCTGACTTTTTAGTTGATGTTGTCTCAAATGCTGGTGCATTTTGAGCAACATTTCTATTTTGATCAGAATCTATAGGTTTTGAAATTTCAACCAAATCAGTAACATCCTCTTCAAATTTTGTTCCTGCAAGACTAGAATCATAATCAAACACAACATTAACTGATTCTTGCACAGTGTCAGTTCTCAAATTGTAGATTCTATAGGCTTTACTATTTCTAGAATAGCCTAAGAAGAATCATTTATCACTTTTTGAATCAAACTTATGCAATTGATCCCTATAATTCAAAATGTAGCAAACACAACCAAAAACATGAAAATACTTCACATTTGGTTTCTTATTGTTAAGGATCTCATATGGGGTTATTTTGGAATTAGTTCTAAGATAGACTCTATTAGTAATATGACAAGAAGTATTTAAAGCTTCAGCCCAAAACCTTTTAGATAAATGTTTTGATAAAAGCAAAACCCTAGCCATTTCTTGCAAAGTCCTATTCCTTCTTTCCGCAATTCCATTTTGTTGTGGGGTTTTTGGTGAAGAAAACTCTTGCATGATACCCTTATTTTCACAAAATTCAGTAAACAAAGCATTTTGAAATTCCCTACCATGATCAGACCTAATTTTTTTTACTTTAGTTTTGAAAACAGTCTTGAATCTTTTATAAAGAATTTTAAAAGCATTAAAAGTTTCTGATTTGTCTTTTAAAAATTCTACCCAAGTGTATCTAGAGTAATCATCAACAATAACAAAAGAATACTTTTTCTCATCAATACTCTCAGTTTCCATAGGAACCATCAAGTCCATATGTAAAAGTTCAAAACAATGTGTTGTCGAACAGTGTGCCAACATTTTATGTGACACTTTGATTTGCTTACCCTTTTGACATGCATCACAAACCTTGGTTATGTCTAATTTTAAAGAAGGGAGACCTTTAACAGCATCAAGTCTAATCAAATCATGAATGCATCTATAATTAGCATGACCAAGTTTTTGATGCCAAAGAGTATTTTCATCTAATTTCACACTATTGTACGTTTCATTCGATTCAATCAAATAACAATTGTCTACAGACCTATTACCAATCATAAGACACTCATCATCATTATTGAGCACATATCATGAATTTTTATCAAATTTAACATGCAAATCATCATCACATAATTGACTTATACTAATCAAATTAGCGCGTAAACCATCAACATGCAACACATTGGTTAACTTTGGAAAACCATGAACATTCAAGGTACCTTTACCAATTATTTTTCCTTTTGAACCACCTCCATAGGTAACATTTCCACCATCATGCATTTTATAATTTGTAAGAAATTTAATGTCACCAGTCATATGTCTAGAACATCCACTATCAAAATACCATAGACCAGGAATGCATGCTTTTAAGGAGGTATAAACAACATTACATTTCATATCAGACTTACTGACCTTTTCATGATCATGTTGTTGAATATGTTGTGCTTTACCAGGCAACATATTACAAGACATTTTGTATTTAAAATAGTAAGGACGAATATGACCCTTCTCATGACAAAAATGACATACAAAATCTCTATAATGAGAAGTAACAGATTTATTATCTCTTGCCTTAACAAATTTTATGGGCATATCATTTTGCACGATTTTTGTAGAGTTAGAATCATACCCAATACCTTCTTTACCTACATTCGAAATTATCAATGCATCTTGTAATTTTTCTGCACCTTTGGTAAACGTTTTGAAGCTTAAGGTTGTGCTTTCTTGTTGTTCTTTCAACTTGCATATTTCTAGATCTTTTCTAGTAAGCAATACTTCCAATTTTGCTACTGAATGCTTTAAGTCATCATTCTCTTTGATGATTTGTTGAATATCAACCTGTTCTTCACCTGAAATATTCATCTCTGAAAAAGAACTCATTAGACAATTTTCATCTGGACTGATTTTGTTTGATGTTTTCACAAATGTTGGCACATTTGTTTCAACATCAGACTCAAAATCATCCAGTAAATCATCATTAGTATCATCAAAAAGAATTCTAGCAGAGAAAACAAATTCATCATTTTTCTCAATGTCAGGTTCATTATCAGAATCATCACTCAAGGTAGTATTAAAATTCAATTTCTTTCTAAGCAAGGTGTTAGCACATTCATTAGCATAATGATCATATCCAGTACATGCATCACACCTAACATTCTTTCTATACTCGGGATCGAATTTAGATTTATTACTCCTATTAAACTGTTTTGATCTATCAAAACTTTCTTTCTTTTCAAACATTTTAGGAGTAGAAGTACATTGATTCCTATTCTGAACATTTGCTTTTAACCTATTAGCTCTATTTTTCAAAAATGAATTGAACTGTTTGGTTAATAAAGAAATGTTATCAGAAGTGTCGGAACATATTTCAGAACATTTATCATCCGAATCAACTTCAGTAACAAAAGAAATGTTTTTAGAACTAGAAACATCATTTTTCAAAGCAACAACCTTTTTATCAGAATTAACTTCATCTCTTTGCTCAAAATTCATCTCATAAGTTTTTTAAATACTAATCAATTCATTAAGACTTATAAGATCAGTGTTTTTTGTCTTCTTCAATAGCATAAATTTTTGCATCAAAACGTTTTGGTACAGTTCTTAAAACCTTATGGACTAATCTTGTATTAGAGATATGTTCACCCAATGAATGTGATTCATTAGAAATCTCAGTGATCCTTTCACTATACGAAGATATATCTTCATCATCTTTCATTTTAAGATTTTCAAATTTTGTACCTAACATTCTAAGCTTAGTTCTACGAACACTCTCAGAACCTTCGCAATGTTCTTGCAAACGGTCTCAAGCATCTTTTGCTGACACACAATTCGAAATGATCTTAAACATAGATACATCAGTTGATATAAATATTGTATTAAGGGCTTTCGAATTGTAGTTAGCAACTGTTACCTCATCATTTGTCCAATCGATCTCTCGTTTGACACAGGCTTCATTATCATCATCGGCTGGAAGTAGAGGCTGAGTCCAACCATATAGTACACTCCTCCATCCTCTTTCATCAAGAGACTTGATATACATCCTCATCTTTGGTTTCCAATATGAATAATTGGAGCCATCTAAGATAGGAGGTTTTAGTGCGGGAGTTAATGGATATTCCATTGCAAAAATACACAAACAAAGGATCTTAAACTAAATGTGTCTAGTTTGTGGCTCTGATGCCACTTGATGGTGTAAGTGCGTGTGATTGAAAATATTTTAGAGAAGTGTTGTTAAAAATGTCGACAACATAAATGACAACACTACACAGCGAAAGACTTAAACGCACACTTTTGCAAAGGGATATCAAAATTTTCATAGACTATACAAAATGTATAGACTATGTTGCTTCACTAGCAGAGAAACTTCACTATAACTTGTAGTGACACAAATACAAGGTTTACAGAAGAAACCAAAATTCAATGCCGCGCAAGACCTACATAAGATCACACAAGGTTCTAAACAAGACCTATAAGAATAGACCTAAACAAAACCTAACACGTCTACGTTCAGCCAAACGGATTGTTAGATCAAACAATGAATGTTGTGAACAATGCCGAGACTAATGTTCCCAACATTCTGATGAACCGTGTATAACCTAGAATCTAGTGAATGACACATGATCCGTTCAACTCTGAATTATACTTCTCGATCATACTTTGAAATGATGAAGTGGTGCTCTATTTATAGACGTGAATTATGAGCTCTCCACTCCATGATGAAGCCAAGTAGTGGGCTTCAAAATAACCGCCCATAATGATAACTTCCAAGTTAGTGGGTATCTCTCTACTCAACCAATAGCACCGCCTGACGTTCTAGAACCTTCTGGGATCTTCACGTCTTCAACTGCCATGCCTAGACAAATAACATAACATGGAAAAATCATTAGGAAAAGTTAATAGAAAGGGCGAATTCTGATGTTGTCTAAAATGATGGCAATACATTGCATAATATTTTTTGTCAACATCAACAGTTAGGGTTAGGTCCAAGCATATGACGGTCCATTAAGGATGAACAGCTAAGGCCCGGGACCGTTTAGGCCCGCACCCTATAGGGCTGGTCCTGTAGGGTTAGGGTCAGCCCGTTTAATATCTAAGACATATGAATATATACCAAAACTACATATTTTCCTTAAATATGTAAGTATATGCATAACAAAATTAAAGGAAAAAAATATGTCCAAGTTTTATTGAAAAGGCTTAACTGCATATTAAATCACCACCTTTTGAAAATTTGCAGTTTAATATAAACTTTTAGATATTGGCAAAATAAATCACCACCTTTACTTTTTTTTGCAATTCAAACTTCGGGCAGGTTGCCCCTGGCCCGAATGTTGATGTGTACAAATAATTACATAATCATTATCCTAGTATGCATCTACATCATTAAATACTAATAAATATAATAACATTTTTTTAAAAAATACATAATTAATTAAATAAATACTATAAAAACTTCTAAATAAATATTCATTTTAATTTTGAAATGAAAATATTTTATTATATTTTAAACCTAAAAATAATTTTTAAAAATATAAATTAATTAATAAAATTAAAACATAAAATATGAAAATAAATTCAAAATTATACATATTCTCTCTAAAAAAATATAGTAACTATACTAAAAAAAATTAATAAATTCTAAATTTATATAAATATATATTCATATACATTATTCTTATATTTTTTAAAATATAAAAATTATATATATTTCTTAAAATTGTAAAATCTCTTACAAAATTCATGATTCAAAATTACATAACTATTACTTTCTCCGTCTCGAAATAGTGCTCACACTTTTCTAATATGTTTGCGTTTAATTATATCAAGTATATTAAAAGTTGGGGCTTACATACACACGGAATATTTTGGAAATCCCAAAACCAAATAAATTATTTGAATTTCATAAATTCGAATACGTTATTCTTGGTTGAGAACACTTAGTATGATTTTAAATTTATAAATTCTAATATGTTATCCTCTATTGAGAGCACCTAGTATGATTCTGGATAAAGTTTACGAATCTATTTACTGGTTGGAGTGCTTGCATATCCAGAGCACCTTCAATTGACCACATCTTTTTTTGCCTGAGGGGAGCATAAAAATTCATATGAACAAAAAGAATAGTTTTTCCATCTTTGCAAGAATATATTCTTCGTAAACACCTTGAACCGAAGCTCATCAAGTTAGCAAGACCCAAACAACCTTGCGCCGAAGCTCCTCGAGCTAGTGAGGCCCGAACAATCTCGCGTCTCGCACGAGATCCCCCATCATTACCCAAGCATAACCTTGGCTCGGGCCAAAGTCGCTAAAACTAAGTCATCAACGAGCTAATTTGTCTTTACTTATTGGACCTAGTGGGAGGCACTCAAAGCCATAATTCAAGAGACGAAGCTCTTAAGCTCCTCCTTCAATACGCGCGTTCTTATATTATTTATTTATTATCATGAAATTCGAGAAATCGATATCAAATAGCTATCACTAAAGTGTATGTATTTTTCTGTTAAAAAATATTACAAATTTAGTGATCAGGTATGAACCATTTTCACTCTATACATACTTTATACGACAGAATGATGATAACGTCTATACACGATACTCTCTATTTCAAAGTTATTTACATAATTAGTTATGTACACAATTTTTAAAAAAAATAGTTGTGGCATATGAGTAAATACATGCATATTTTAAATTAAATGTGCATACAATTTAATACTTTATTTATTTAAAAGTGCCAGTAATTCTGAGCGGAGAAGTCATATGAGACCGTGTTTGTTTTAGCACTCACACTGATGAAAATAAAATTTTGCGCTCCTCATCGCATGCGAGTTTAAAATTTAGAGTCTGGTTTTTAAATATTGAATTCAATTCACACTTATAAATACCTATAAAATCTAATATTACACTTTTCTATACATTACACTATTAAAACAAATCATTTTTATTATTCATATATATTCTCTCAAATTCTAAATTCTAAAAGCTCAACTTTTTTCGAACACTTATATCCCATGACATTATGTGGTAGATACATTATAAAATTCTACATTTTCAAGCATGCCCGTTTCAAGTGCGCTCGTTAAAATTCGGTGCCTCACTCACAAGTCACAACCAAAATAGCTCCCCACCCGCTGTTAAAATGAGAAACCCAGCGATCAACTTCCAGCACCACCGTCATCTACTCCTCCTCTTCCTTCTAATCGCCGCCGTAACAGGCAAAATTTACAGATTTGCCGATGCATCGCAGCGGAAAGTCCACATAC